>VMDR010001340.1:0-132591 GCA_007922815.1 Macrotus californicus | reverse complement strand
GAACAGCCAGATAAAGGGACACAGGGCAGGAGCTCCTGTCCCGTGGAGTTGGGGTGTGTCACCTTCCCTGTGTGGACGTGCTCTCCAACCTGGCAGTTCTCTGAACCCTGTGCTGTTGGGATCTGTGGAGGCTTCCTTAGGGTCAGTTATAACTCCATTTCTAGCCCTCCTCCCCTCTCTGGACAGTGGGAGGCGGGGCTGAAAATCCCATTGTTCTGATCATGACTCGGTCTTTCCAGTGACCAGCTGCCATCAGGGAGCCCACCCGGAGTCAGCTCGTTAGAACGAGAGATGTGCCCATCACCCAGGAAATGATAAAGGTTTTAGGAGCTTCATGTCAGGAATCAGAAATAGAGACCAGTATATATTTCTTATTATAAATCACAATGTCACATGAAGAGTAGGCACATGAAGAGTAGGCACATGAATGAAATTAAAATGTTGAATACTTCTCTCCATCCAGTGAGGAGACCAAAACAACCCCCTAACCTGGATTCCTTCCTTTCCTTGCTGGGCCATATTTAAAGGTTAACTTGAACTTTTACCTCTTGTGTTTATGATCCTCATCTGTCTCTCTAAAACCTCTTCTCTCACCCAAACTGTGTTTCCAGCCACGCAGTTCATCTCCAAAAGGGCACTTGGCAGCTTCAGCTCCCCCGGTCCAGTCCCTGGGGCCGGCTCGGCCTCGGTGCCCCTGACCACCCTGACCCACCGGCCCCAGCCTCAACCGGAGGTGCGTCATCTGGGAGTCACGGCTCTCCTTCTCAGCCAGGGTTCGTTCAGTAACAAGGTCAGAGCAACACTTCCCGAAAAGCCCCCCTGTTCGTTCCCTCTCCGTTCTCAGCACAGTCTCTACTCCAAGGCTCCATTGTCTGCAGGAGCCAGGGCGAGGGTCTAGCTGCTGAAGGTCCTCTGGCCGTGTCTCCCAAGACATGATGTCTACGGCCAAGGGCGTTAAAGTGCTGTGTTCCTGCCCCATCAGACCGCGCAGAACGTGTGAGGTTTGGGCGTCACTTTTGGCAATCCACATTGTGTCCAATTGATGGCTGTGTCTGGACACTGTCTCTTGGACTGAGGGACAATCGAGGTGACAGTTTGCTGGTCCTACCAGGGAAGGGATCATTTTCTGGGGCTTGGGGAAAGTCGTGTCAGTCCAGACAATGTTACCATTCTGGCCAAGTCCTTGGAAACCATTGCCATGAACATTGTGTCCTCTGTGCCTTAAAAACGGCCTTGGCCGTCAGTGTGGCTTTTCCCATTCTTACTTGTCTGTGGGCACCACTTCTGCATCCTCATTAGACTGCTAAATTTCTGGGACGGCTGTTCTTAATAGGGTAGCTCCTATTTCATTCTCTTTAATTTGGGGACGCATGAACCTTTGGGGAGAGTGGCACCTCAGGGACACTCTGACTTAGTGCCCAGCTCCATGATCTCAGCGGTCTCCCTCTTCCCGTCCATGGAAGGAGAGGCAGTGGTTTGTCCGTCTGTGGTTCCTTTGCAGCCCGGTGCTTCTCTTTCATCCGGAACCAGACGTCCGCACCGGTGGTGCATCTACTGCCCTCTTGTGGTGGAAGGTTTCTGCTCTTTCCAGTTTGTGGTCTGACTTAGAAGTGCCTAATGAAATCTAAAAGATGCAGTGTTGAAAAGTAAACACCTGCACTTGCCTCATAGCTCAGTTGGTTAGAGCGTTGTCCCTGATGCACCAAGATTGTCAGTTCGATCCCCAGGCAGGGCACGTACTAGAAGCACCCAGTGAGTGTGTGGAGATGTGACTGAGTGTCATGCTTAGTGACCCCAAGGAGAAGGTGGGAAGGGAGGGAAAGGGAAGTTTCTCTGAGTGTGACCTGCTTGGGGCAGGCAGGAGAAATGTTTATTTTCTCCCTTTGAGAGGGATTGGAAAATTTCAGTTCAAATCTAAGTAGATAGATTGTCCTAGAAAAAAAGAGAGACTATGGGAGCTTTTTTCCTTGTGCCATGAACGCTGACAGGGAGCTGCCCTGAGGCCATGGGGACCAACGGTGGCTTTTATTATTTTTTTAAAGGTAGAAGTATTTCCTAATTGTCTTCAGAAGCTATTTGTCTAATCAAAAAATAAAACATAAAAGCAAAGCTATGGCCTTAAAGTGTGGCGCCTCTAAGCACCATGGCATGCCCTCGTGATCCTGGGAATTGGTTTGGATGTGAGTCCCAGGAAATGTGGCCCCGAGCCCACCTGGAGGGGCAGAGGGCTGAGCTGGAGCTAGGGGTGGGGAGGTGCAGCTGCAGGAAAATGGAAAAATGGTTGGTGGGGGAGGAGGGGAGGAGGGGGGCCAGCTCCCAACGAGAGAGCAGTGACGTTCTTAGCCAGCATGGATTTTTTCTCTCGAGTATTTAATTCTGTGTAACACGTCTGGAAAATGAGTGGTCTGTCAAGATGGATACTTTTTAGAAATCTCTCCTGACCACTGAGGTAGACAAGCAAGGAAAGTGCCCACGTGGCCAGCTCACTTGATTTGCTCTCTAGCCATTCAATCATTAAGTCATCCACTTGTTCCTTGTGCTTTTGTTGAGCACCTACTATGTGCTGGGCACTCTGCTGGGTGCGAGGGAGGCAGCAGTGAACAACCTGCAGCCTCTGCCCTGAACATTAAAAAAATTATTTACTTTTCAAAATGGTGGTCAATTATACGTGACATACAATTTGTCATTGTCACCATTTCTAAGTGTACAGCTCAGGGGCATTACGTGCATTCACACTGTTGTGCAGCCAGCACCACTGTCTGTCCCCAGAAGTCTTGTCAAAACCGAAACTGTCCCCACTACCCAGCCCCCTCAGGCCACCTCCTTTCCGCTTCTGTCTTTGTAGTTGGGACTGCTGCAGGGCCCTCTGAGCTCCTCGGGGCGCCCATTCTTGGTCCCCTTCATTCATCCCTTCATTCAGCCCATGGTCCCTGACATTTTCCGGGGTACAGTAGTGGAGACTCAGACAGCAAGGCAATGTCAGACTGTGATGACAGTTCCCATTCACCCGCGGAGGCTGCACAGCCTGGCGGTGTCCTGTCACCGCCCCGGGCATGCATGGGTGTTTGGTAACCCCCTTGTAAAGACGGAAGAGTGTGTTCAAATAGCCTTTGTAGTAAGTACATAATTCATGTGTAAACTCCGAACTTTGAACCCTTTTCTTCATTCTCTTGTCCGTATCTTCCACTTCCCTGTCCTGCTGACCTCCTGTCACCCCCTTCTGGAAAACCCCTCCCTGGGGACAGTCCACTGGGCCTCCTGAGCTCTAGCTGGAACCTCAGCCCCACAGCAGATACGGACCCGCCCCTGTGGGGTGAAGGGCTCACCAGGCCTCCAGTAAAATGAGCTTATTCCCCATCCTCCAGCCTCCCCTGTACCTCCCAGGCCCCCAGGACCTTTCTCTCCGCCCAGTGCACTCTCCCCTGCCCCCCATTCCAGGCTCTCTCTACAACCTCATCTCCCCTCGCTCAATCCTGTCCAACTGAAAGAGAACCAAAACCTGCCCTTTAACTAGGTTTGCCAAATTTACCAAATAAGGAAAAAAAGGGAATGCTCAGGTAAATTTGAATTTCAGATCTAAAAAAAACATAGTTTTGAGTAAAAGCATGTCCCAAATAATGCATGGGACCTGTTTATACTGAGACATTATACACTGTCTATCTGCAGTTCGAATGTACCTGAGCGTCCGTATTTGATCTGATGACCCGCCCAGACCCTATGTGGCCACCAGTTCCCACACCCTCTCCTTTCATTCTCTGCGTGACTTCTGAAAGGACACTTGCTGGAGGACACTTGCTGTCACTTCCCATGAGGTCAGCACTCCCAGGAAAGGGCTCCCATGAAGGTGGCTACCTTGTTGCCAAACCCAGTGTACATTTATTATTTATGCTGTTAGAGTGGTCCCAATTTTTCCCCTTTGCCCCCCTCCACCCAGCACCCCCATTCCCTCTGTCAATCCCCCCACCATTGTTTGTGTCCATGGGTCATACGTGTAAGTTCTTTGGCTTCTCCATTTCCTGTACTGCACTTTATATTCCATGGCCATTCTGTAACTACCTGTTTGTACTTCTTAACCCCCTCACCTCTTCACCCATCTCCCCCTCACTCCCATTCCGTCTGGCAGCCATCAAAGCTCTCTCTGTGTCCATGGTTCTGTCTCTGTTCTTCATCTTTGCTTACTTTGTTTTTTAGATTCAATTGTCAATAAATATGTATTTTTTGACATTTTACTGTTCCTAGTTTTGATCTTCTTTTTCTTAAATAAGTCCCTTTGAGATTTCATATAATAATGGTTTGATGATGATGAACTCCTGTAGATTTTTTTTGTCTGGGAAGCTCTTTATCTGCCCTTTGATTCTAAATGATAGCTTTGCTGGGTAGAGCAGTCTTGGCTGTAGGTCCCTGCTTTTCATGACTTTGAATATTTCTTGCCAGTCCCATCTAGTCTGCAAAGTTTTTTTTTTGAGAAATCAGCTGATAGTTTTATGGGAACTCCCCTGTAGGTAACTAACTTCTTTTCTCTTGCTGCTTTTAAAATTTTCTCTTTATCTTTAACCTTTGGCATTTTAATTATGATGTGTCTTAGAGTGGGCCTCTTTGCATCCATTCTAATTGGGATTCTCTGTGCTTCCTGGACTTACATGTTTATTTCCTTCACCAAATTAGGGAAGTTTTCTTTCATTATTTTTTCAACTAAGGTTTCAATTTCTTGCTCTTCCTCTTCTCCTTCTGGCACCCCTATGATGCAAATGTTGGAACGGAACGCTTGAAATTGTCCCAGAGGCTGCTTACACTATCCTCGTTTTTTTGGATTCTTTTTCCTTCTTGTTGTTTTTGATTGGTTATTTTTTGTTTCCTTATGTTCCAAATCATTGATTTGATTATCAGCTTTATCCACTGTATTGTTGTTTCCCTGTAAATTGTTCTTTATTTCAATTAGTGTATCCTTCATTTCTGACTGGATCTTTTTTAAGCTGTTGAGGTCCTCACTAAGTTCCTTGAGCATCCTTATGACCAGTGTTTTGAACTCTGCATCTGATAGATTGCTTATCTCCATTTTGTTGAGTTCTTTTTCTGGGGTTTTGTTCTGTTCTTTCATTTGGGCCATGTTTCTTTGTATCCTCATTTTGGCAGCCTCCCTGTGTTTGTTTCTATGTATTAGGTAGAGCTGCTTGGCTACATGTCTTAGGAGTGTGACCTAATGTACTAGGTGTCCTGGAGGGTCCAGTGGCACAGCCTCCCCTAGCACCCAAGCTGGGTACTCGAGGTGAGGCCTTCATGTGGGCTGAGTACTCCCTCCTCCTGTAGATGAGTCTTGACTGGTGCCAGCAGGCCAATGGGAGGGATTTACCCAGGCCAGACAGCTGCAAAGGATTGGCTGCGACCCCCTGTGTACATTTTATTGTCACCTCTCCAGCTTCTTCGTGGCCTTTGACGGTCCTGACTCTCATCTGCTGCATTTCAGAGATGCCCCACCCCCGCCCTGTTCATCCTCTCCCCCACCATGTGACCCCTGCGCTGGGGCATCCCACAGTGTACCACGCTGACACTGGAGCACACCTTCCTCCTCCTCCAGGGTTTGGCTCCGTGGGTGGTACCACTGCACCCCAGATGCCCAGGCCAAGAGCCAGGGCCTTGCCCCCATGAGTCCCTCACCTGGAGGAATCCCAGTCTCTTTAACCCCTTTTCCTCGTTGTAGTCAGAGAAATCATCCTAATCTGCAAAGCTGATCAAAGCCCTTTGCTCGCTCCTCTTCCAGTGTCCATAGTTTAAAATTCTAGCATCTTAACATGGCTTATAAAATCTGGATATCTAGTCCTGGCTGACCCCACAGCATCCTTCATGTCCCCTCCATCCCAGCCAGTGGACCTCCCTCCCATTTTCCTGAGCCCTTTGCCTCTGGGAAGCACACAGCCTGATAGCTCCTGGTCATCCCCAGGGTGCCCCCCCCACCCAGCACAGGCGTATGTACAGGTCTCTCCACCAGCCCCAAAGCTCCAAGAGGACCGCACAGCCATTCCTGGCACACAGTGGGTCCGGTACCATTGTGTCTCTTTTCAGGCTGTACTTGTCAGTTCCTCCGGTGGCAGGTGGGTCCTTTACCTTTGTGTCTTTGCCTGGTGTCTGGTTCAGAGCACCCAGCTTAATGAAGGGCCTTTGTATTTCAGAGTCAGCCCCTCAGTGGGTTTATCAGAATCTGCCTCTTTAATGAATTTGTGCAAGACATGTTTGCAAGGCTTCAGTGAGTCAATCTGAAGTGCAGCTATTGCAGCCAGTACTGATATTGACGCAGGATTCATTTGTATGTGACCAGTATGGCAGTTGTTGGGAGCAGAAAAAATCCCAAGCTCTGCATCGTGCACATACCTCAGCACGAAAGTCTGTGTCCAGGGCTCCCAAAGAGAATGGCACATTACGTCATTATTAGCCTTTATGATTTGATGCTGCAAGAATGGTATGAAGTTTTTTTAAATAAGCTATTTTTCTTAGATTTTTTGGTGAAAATGACAGTGTTGTGTTTTATTAAAGAGTCCTTTTTTAAAACATAGATAATGATCACTCTCTTAGCCCCACCGCATGTAACACACCCGAGCTGTGGTCCATGGGTGCAGCCCACCCACAATGGAAAGATCTGCCCTGCACGGGAGGAAGACACCCACTTTTGTTGCCAGACGCCCCTCATATCAGAAGTTTCCATCAGAGTGATATCTTCCACCACAGAAGAAAATCAAAATTTATTTCAGAAGTAACCTCAGCTTGTTTTTAAGCATTTAGAGAACTATTTCCAGCACATATATCCCTAAATGTGTTCATTTATTTTGATCACAGAAATTTACATTCATCTTTATTAAGCTCACTAGTTGGATTTCCTACATAAACCCCCAAAGAGGACCGTTTTATTCTGTTTTGCTGTCCTGTCTTTGTTAACTGTCATTCGGGGGAGAAGATGACTCACACCCCAGATTCCTGTGTTTTTCATTTATGACTTTTACACATTATACCAAAACCCACTAGATAAAGCCGTCATACAGTCCGTGTAGCCTGGGTGATAAAGCCTCTGTCAGAGAAGCAGAATAAACTGGACTTTCTGTGTTTATGATCTCGCACAAAGGAGTCGAGGTGAGTTACCTTGGTGACCCACATCTCTGGGGCAGGGCCGCTCCCCTCGAGTGTGTGGACAGAGGACAATGGAGAATTAAACGCCAGGTGTCTGAAGCCAGCAGGGGAAGCCACGTTAGAATTGATAGTGTCATTGGTGAGGAAGGGGAACAAGGTTATACTTCGCCCTGTTTCTGAAGTGGCTCTATAACTCCCCAAGCTCGGCTCTGCCTCCCATTTTAAAAAGACTGAACCCCCGGTGATGGTATTCTTGCCGCAGTACCAGGTGCACAAGATTGAAATCCACGTGAAGGTACTTTATTTCAACTAAAACAACAGCTGTCTGCCCTGGCCGGGTAGCTCAGTTGGTTGGCGTGTTGTCCTGACACCCCAGGGTTGTGGGTTTGATCCCCGGTCAGGGCACATACAAGAGTCAACCAATGAGTGCCTAAATAAGCGAAACAACAAATCGATGTTTCTCACTCTCTCTAAAATCAATCAATCAGTAAAACAATAATTTTCTGAACATATACAATTATATCATACACCAAGCATAAGAAAAATACGTTATTTAAAGAAGGGGGAGGAATACCTATTATTTCATTGAATTTCTTTCAAGCAGCAAGCATGATAGAATCACCGGCGGAGTCATCTGCAATGGAATGCTTTTTAAAAATATATTTTATTGATTATGCTATTATAGTTGTCCCAAGTTTTCCCCCTTTGCAAGTACCTAGTACCCCCCTTCCCTCCAGCAGTCCCCTCCTTAGTCATGTCCATGGGTCACGCATGTAAGTCATTTGGCTTCTTCATTTCCTGTACTATTCTTAACAGTCCTCTGTCTGTTTTGTACCTACCAATTATGCTTCTTATTCCCTGTACCTTTTACCCTATTCTCCCCCTTCCCTCTCCCAGCTGATAACCCTCCAAATGATCCCCATATTTATAATTCTGTTCCTGTTCTGCTTGTTTGCTTAGTTTGTTTTTTAGATTCAGTTGTTGACAGTTGTGAATTTGCTGCCATTTTAATGTTCATAGTTTTGATTTTCTTTTTCTTAAATAAGTCCCTTTAACATTTCATATAATAATGGCTTGGTGATGATGAACTCCTTTAGTTTTACCTTGTCTGGGTAGCACTTTGTCTGCCCTTCATTTTTAAATGGTAGCTTTGCTGGACAGAGTAATCTAGGCTGTAGGTCCCTGCTTTTTTCACTTTGAATACTTCTTGCCAGTCCCTTCTAGCCTGCAAAGTATTTTTAAGAAATCAGCTGACAGTCTTATGGGCACTCCTTTTTAGGTAACTATCTGCTTTTCTCTTGCTGCTTTTAATATTCTCTCCTTATCTTTAACCTTTGGCATTTTAATTATGATGTGTCCTGGTGCGGTCCTTTTTGGGTTTAACTTGTTTGGTACACTCTGTGCTTCTTGGACTTACATGTCTATTTCCTTCACCAAATTAGGGAAGTTTTCTTTCATTATTTTTTCAAATAAGTTTTCAATTTCTTGCTCTTCCTCTTCTCCTTCTGCTACCCCTATGATTTGGATATTGTACATTTGGATATGCCCCAGAGGCTCCTTATTCTATCCTTGTTTTTTTTTTAAATTTTTTCTTCTTGCTGTTCTGATTGAATACTTTTTTCTTCCTTATGTTCCAAATTGTTGGTTTGATTCTTGGCTTCATCCTTCCCATTGTTGGTTCCCTGTAGCTTTTTCTTTATTTCACTTAATGCAACCTTCATTTCTGCCTGGGTCTTTTTTATGTTGTTGCCATACTCAATGATTTCTTTGAGCATCCTGATCACCAGTGTTCTGAACTCTGCATCTGATAGGTTGCTTATCTCCATTTCATTTAGTTCTTTTTCTTGAGTTTTGTTCTGTTTTGTTTTTTGTTTTTTTTCATTTGGGCCATCTTTCTTTGTCTCCTCAATTTGGCAGCCTCCCTGTGTTTGTTTCTGTGTGTTAGGTAGAGCTGCTCTGACTCTGTGTCTTGGTAGTGTGGCCTAATGTAGTAGGCGTCCTGTAGCATCCAGTGGCACAGCCTCCTTATCACCCAAGCTGGGTACTTGAAGTGTGCCCTTTGTGTGGGCTGAGTACACCCTCCTCTTGGTTGCTGTTGGTAGCTCAATGGGAGGGATTTACCCAGGCCAGTCACTTCTGAGGATTGGCTGTGACTACTTTCCACCAACCTCTGCCCTCCATGGAGGTTCAGCTGTGCAGGGGCAGGGTGGTGGTCCTCCGATGTGCTCTGTAGCTGTCCACTGTCTGCTCTGGCCCTGTGGTTGCCTAGGTGGTACAGACCAAGGTCAGCCCCCACCTATGTTTTGACCAGGGCCACCCTTCCTAAACTATAAAGCAATCTGAGATGGCTGGTACTTGTGCTGGGCTTGGAGATTCCCAGGCAAAGCCAAGCTGTGAATCTAGGCTGGCTGCTGCTGGTGCCAGGCCTGGACACATTGAGGACAGCTGTTGCTTGTTTGATAGGACTTAGGAAGTTGTGAAGCAGGAGCCAAGAGCAGCCATTCATATGGAAAAGCAGCTTGGGTGGGGCCGTAAGTTGGGTGGGACAGAGCCTCTGGGAGTCGCCAAGGTGGGTCAAACAGTGTTAGCCAGGCTGATGGAGTCTCAGATATGGCACCAGCTTGCTGGCCATCTCTCTGGGGACTTACCTTCCTGGCATGGAACCCTAAGTTGGGGGGCCTGGTGTAGGGGCTGGGACTCCTCACTCCCAACATATTCCTCCCAAATTTTTATCCACCACACGAGGGTAAGAGACCACCAGCCTGTTCCCGTCTGTGCCCCTCCTACCAGTCTGAATGGAGGTGGTTTCTTTAATTCTGTAGTTGTCAGACTTCCAGTCAACTTGATTTCTGATGGTTCTGAGTGATGGTTGTTCTCTATTTTAGTTGTAATTTTGATGTGGTTGTACAAAGTGGCGAGCCATTCTACCTACTCCACCTTCTTGACCGGAAGGCCCCTATTCATGATTTTAAAATAAAATAAAAACTAATCCTCTTCACAAACCAGGAATAGTAGGGAACTTCCTTAAACTGGTCATATATTTCCAAAAACAAACAAAAAAACCCCTGAAAGTATCCCCCATAAATAAAACTAAAAAAGAAAAAAGTTGTACTGGAAATCCTAGCAACAAGTTGAGCAGTAGATCAAGCAAAAGAAATAAAACACAAGGGACTAGAAAAGGAAGAAAATACTATTGTTGCACATAACACGATACTCTAGCAAACAAAAAATAGTCTATATACATGTTATTAGAAATCATAGAAAAGTCTAGTTAAGAGACTTATATAAAGTAACGTAAGCAAATCATAACATCTCTACACGCCAACAACGAACAGAACCATGTAAACAGCAACAACGCAGTGTGGAAAGAAGCCTAACCCAAAAAAACAAAAAACGCAGACAAGTTCTGGAGAAACTTCATAGCACTTTATTGAGGGCATTAAATCAGAGCCCTGCCCTAGCGGACGTCAAGGGCTGTTCTGAAGCTACTGTGACAAAGACAGTGCAAACGGGCCAGGGGGACAGAACCAGCCTTGGGTCTGTGGAGCTGCAGGACCGACAGACAGCCCAGCAGACCCCTGGGGGAAAGACGGACCGGGGAATGAACGCATGAGTGGGAATGCATGCGGCTGCCTCTGTGCAACACTCAGAATCAGACCGTTACCTTGCAGCGCACACAGTCAGCATTCCTGATGAATCAGAGTTACATACAAGGCAAAACTTAAGTCTCTTAGAATAAAATAGGAAGAAATATCTTCGTGATGTTGGGGCAGGGAAGGGTTTCTTTAAACAGGAAACAAACAAACAAAAATCTTAACCATATAAGAAATAAGTTGTAAATTTAACCAGAAATTTAACCCCAAGGAAGTTTCCCTCGAGGCCGTCTTACACAGGAAACACGTAAAAGAACATTTGTAGCAACATTATTCACAGCTACAAAACCCTGGAAACAGTCCACCTGTCCTGCGGTAGAAAATGGATTGATAATTCATAATTTATTTGCAAAATTATACAGCAATCAAAACAAGTGCCTTGTAGCTACACACCACAACATGAGCGAGTCTTATAAATACAACTTTGAGTCATTAAAATAAAGCCACCGAAGTCCCCGTATAGCACAATATCATTTTCAGGAATCTCAAAAACAAATACAACTAAATAAAATAGTTTAGAGTGTATAATTATAATAATAAATGATTTTTTTAAAAGCCAGGGTGACAGACCCAACCTTCCTGAAAGAGGTTGCATTGGGGGGGGGGGGCGAGGGGGTAGGCAAGAGATGAGGGAGAGAAGCAGCACATAGACGGATGCTCTGACCTTAACTTTGACTCCAGGAAAGGTCAGATCGTCAATATTTTAGGCTTCGTAGGCCACAGAGTCCCTCACAACCATTCAGCTGTTGTATCGCAAAGGTTGCCTTTGACATAGGTAAGTAAGGGGTGTGGCTGTGTGTTCCAATAAAACTTTATTTACAGACTGAAATGTGAGTCTCGTAATTTTACGTGTCATGAGACGTTGCTCTTCTTTTATTGTAAAAACCACATAGAAACTATTCTCAGCTCCTGAGCCCTACGAAGGCAGGTGGCCCCCGGGGAGTCTGGCACCCCTGCTCCAGCTCTCCAGTTGGACTCATGGGTCTTCGCTCCATGACTGTGTCTCATTCCTGTTTCATGTGTCAGTTTATGTGTAGAAAATATTATTTTTAAAGTGTTTAAGAATAGAAAAAATGTGAGCCCTGGCTCAGAGGGGTGTAGAAGCAAGGCAAATGATGTGAAGATGGTGGGGACCCCAGGGCACGCTGGGACATTGGCACTCTTTCCAGAACTCGTCCCAGACGCGGGCACTGCCGTCCTTTGCCCGCAGCAGTGGAGAAGGCCATTGTGCTGAGCGACAGAGCTGAAAGGACATTCGGGTGGGGCTGCTTCCTGCACCTGGTAGCTTATTGCCGTGTGTCGTGTGAACGCACACACACTCGCCCTGAATAATATTAGCTGGACTGTTCGTCCCCATGATTAAATTCAAAATATAATTATCTTTGAAATTCACAAAAACCAGCCCAAGTCTGTCAAGTACTATCTAGAAAATGCCCCTTTCCCACCAGCTCCATCCCATCCTCGTTCTGTCAAAAGTGATATATTTTTAAAGGCTGACTCACTAGCATTTAGAAGAAACTTGGCCCTGGCAGGGTAGCTCAGTTGGTTAGAGTGTTGTCCCAATGCGCCAAGGTTAAGGGTTCCAGCCCCGGTCAGGGCACCTATGAAAGTCAACTAATGAATCCATAAGGAAGTGGAACAGCAAATTGATCTTTGTCTCTTTCTCCCTTCCTCTTTCTCAAATCAGTGAATTGAGACAAATAGTAAAATAAAGCAAACATTACAGAGGAAACTCGGGCAGTCCCGGGTATTGTCCAGGATGGCGTTTTTCAACGTGGAAAGCTACGATAGTGGGGTTCCTCCTGTCTCTCCTTTGATTCTTCTTCCAAGAGTCCCCGCAGCTGCGGGACCCCCATTCACAGCTTGCAGTCTTCTCCCTCTTCTTCCTCCGGGAACCCGCAACTGTGGGCATCTTCCTCTTGGGCGCTTTGCACTGGTTTCATAAACGCTGAAAAGTAATTTCAAAGATCCTTATCCTTGGCTGCCTGTTTGAACCGTTTAACATTAGATCTCTAGAAATCACAGCCAGGGAACAAGCACCTCTAACGCGCAAACTCTCCACTTGAACGCGAACCAGCTCATCAGCAAGAGAGGTGATGGCAGGTGTGGACTTTTTTCTCAGGGTTATTTAAGATTTTTTTCTTTTGACCAAATATTTTTATTGGTTCTGAAAACCTATATTCTTTATTTTATACAATGGCTAAAAATATACTCTTGAGCATGAATCACTAAAGTATAAAATGTATCATGTCCCAAATGTAACTGTGGTTTCAATGAGGGCTACTTAAGTTACACATTAGACAGTTTCTTCTGAAGCAAGTGCTTGGGACACCAAGATGCTGCAGATGCCCCCCGACTTCCATCAGTTAGTAAGTGAAGGGCTGCCTCGTGTGCCTTGGCTTCCAGGTTTTCTTTTACGCATCAGTGTAAAGTATTTGTGTGACTGCTGAACAAATCTGATCCTAAGCAGATATTTTTTACAGCCTGACAAAGGAAAGGCCCTACCCCAATTTTACGTGCTTACTACAAAAAATAACCGAAACCCCTAAACTGCACCATCTCCAAGGATTTATGAAAAACTGGCAAGACTTAATTCAGAAATACCAATGGGATGTCACGTCTCAACTTATTTTTTGATACCAGTAGTACTCTGATACCCAAACCAGACAAAGACAATACTAGGGAAGAAAACTGCAGATCAGTATCTCTCAGGAATATAGCTATAAAAATTCTTAACGAATATAATTTAGCAACTTAGAAAAAGAATTATATACTACAAGCAAGCAGAGTTTAGTCCAGGGATGCAAGACTGGTTCAGTATTCAGAAATGAATCGGCGATCCTGGCTGGTGTGGCTCAATTGGTTAAGCGCCATCCCTTGGGCCGAAAGGTTGTGGTTTCGATTCCCAGTCAGGGCACATGCCTATGTTGCAGGTTTGGTCCCTGGTCGAGGCACGTATGAGAGGCAGCCAATGGATGTATCTCTCCCTCTCACCCTCTCTCCCTCCCCCTCTCTCTAAAACAAATAAGCATGTCCTTGGGTGAGGATTAAAAACAGGAATCTGTTTAATCCATCATCTTAACAGGATAAAGAAGAAAATCACATGATCATATCAATTGATTACTAGAAGGCATGTGACAGGATTCAACACTCATTCACTGATTCTTAAAAACTCAGAAAACTAGAGATAAGGAGGAACTTCCTCAGCCTGATAAAGAAGATCTACTAAAAATCGACAGCACACATCATACTTGCTGGTGACAACTAAATGTTTCCCCCAAATTAGGAACAGGACGAGGGTATTCACTCACCACTCCTATCCAACATAGTTCTGGAAGTTCTAGCCCGCACAATAGGCCAAGAAAAGGAAATCAAGGCATACAGATAGAGAAAGAGAAAACAAAACTTCCCTATTTGCAGATGACGTGATGGCCTATATAGAAAACCCCCAGAAGTCTACAAACTACTCCTACAAGTAACAAATGAGTTCAGCAAAATCACAGGATGCAAAATCAATCTGCAAACATCAATTACATTCCTATAGCAATGACCCCATGGAGACCAAAATTTAAGAGAGATACCATTTAGAGTTGCTTTAAATTGTAAGACCTAAATTTAGCAAAACACGTACAGGGCTTGTGTGCTGAAAACTACAGAATGACGATGACATGAAGGAACAGCAGGTGAAGGGAGACACACACTATGTTCATGGACCAGAAAACTTAAGGTAGCAAAGATGTCCATTCTCCCCAAACTGATGTACAGGGTTAACGCGGTCGCTCTCAGAACCCTCGCCAACGTTTTGTAGACACATACCAGGTTGTCTGAAAATGTACCTGGAAGTGCGAAGGAACTGGAATAATAGCTAAGACGGTTTTCAGGAAGAATGAAGCGGGAGGGGTCGCACCCCCACCCAACGTTAAGGCTTTCTGTGGCCGCAGTAACCCAGACCGTGTGGCAGAGGAGGGCCCGTGCAGATCGCTGGGGCGGGAGAGTGGAGCCGGAGACAGCCCCCACACAGGGACAGCCAGCGGGTTTTGACAAAGTCCCGGGAGCACTTACATGGAGGGCCCATAGTGTTTTCAACAAATGGTGTCGGAGCCACTGGGCATCCATAGGCCAAAACAGCAACAAAAATCTGGGTCTAACCCTCTCACACCTTCTTTCTACAAAAGCAAACTAAAGTTGAACCACAGAGTTAAATGTAAGACATTTAGAAGACGACATAAGAGAAAATCTAAATCTCTGCGACCTAGGACTTGGCGAAGCCTTCTTAGCACATGACTCCGTAAGTGACAAAAGTGAAGCAAAACTGGACTCTATCAAAGTTACAGTATTTTTTCCTGCAAAAGACCCTGTGAGGAGGATGACAACAAGCCACAGAGTGCGAAAAGACGCTTGCGAACCCAGCATCTGACACAGGACTCACCTGTCGCAGGTGTTAGGAATTCTCAAATGTAAAAGCGTCCAACACTCCAGCTGGGTGATGGGCAGAACACACGAAGGAACGTCTCGCCGTGGAACGTGTGCAGACGGAAAGGAAGTGTAGGGAAGGCGTTCAGCCCTTAGGGAAAGGCAGGCTAAGACCACGAGGGGCTGTCGCCCAGCACCGTTTAGAAAGCCGGGAACTGCGGCGACGCCAAGCGGGCGAGCGCCGCTGGTGGAGCGGTGAGTAGGACAGCTCTCTGGGAAGTCGTTTGGTGCTCTCTTAAAAAAACGAAATCCACTCTTACCGTACGGCTAGTAATTGCACTCCTGGGCGTTTATCTTAGAGATACGGAAACCTGTGTGCACACAAAACCTGGACAAAGCCACTCATTGCAGCTCTAAATGCAATAGTCGAAAACGGGGAACAAGCGCGGCGTCTCCAGGAGGCAAACGGGGCGCAGAGTGGCGCGCCCACGCCGCGGGGCACCAGTCCGCGGTGAGAGGGGTGAACCGCGGAAACACGAGGACTAGCTGTGTCTAAGCGGCACCGAGCTGCGTGAGAAAAGCCAGTCTCCAGAGGTTCTATGTTCATGATCCGTCTGTGTATTGTATGATTCCACTGATGATACCTAACAGTCTAGAAATGACACAATTGTAAAGATAGAAAGCAGACTCGTGGTTGTCAGAGCTCGGGGACGGAAGGCGGAGAGGATGGGGACGTGACTATGAAGCCCGAGCAGGAGGGAGGTCTTTATGGTCGCGGGACATCTGTCTGGGTTGTGCTGGAGGTTGCACCCATGCACACACGTAACAGAGTGACACACGAGTGTAACGCACGCTGCACTGCTGTCACTTGCTTGGTTTTGATACTGCCCCATATGGTTTTATAGTTACATAAAATGTGACCCAATGCATGGCCCAGGAGACTTTTCTGCACTGTCTTTATAACTTCCTGTGAATCTGCAATCATTTCAAAATAGAAGGCTTCTAAAAATGACCTGAATTTTTTAAAATGGAATACAGTTCCATTGCAACTCACAAATTACTCATGAATACTTTTGAAAATCACTTTGTAAAGAACTCTAGTGCAAGTTGGGTGAAGATGAGAGGCTAGTTCTCTGTATGAGAGGTTTCAGTGGGGGGCCTCGAAGTTTAAATCAAAGGTTCAGACCTCAGAAAGAGAGTCGGCGAGCAAGCCGCAGAGTGGAAAAAGAGCCTCAGGGCAGGAAAACGGACTGATGGGTTCCTGCGCAGGAATAAGAAAAGGGCAGACAACCCAATAGAAAAATGCTCAAAAGACTTGATCAGGCACTTCGCAAAAGAGGCCATCCAAATGGCCAATATAACGTGAAAAAAGTCTCATCTCTCTAGAAATCAGGGAAATGCAAATTAAAACCACAGTGAGTTCTACTCTCTCTCAGAGCAAGAAGTCTGATAACATGAGTGTCAGCCGGCATTGGAGCGCAAGGAGCTCTCCCACGCTGGCAGGCAAGCGTGAATGGGGTCCCGCCATTCTGGAAAACAGCTTGGTAGGTCTACTAAGGACCCAGCAATTTTATTTCTAAGGTAAAAAAAAACAACAACACAGAGACATGCACCGTAGGTATACTGAGCGAGGTAGACAAAAATATTGGAACACCATAGTCTGTCACAGCCTCACACTGGAAATAATCAAAGAGTCCATCAATGTTAGAAGAGAATCAACAATGATATAGTCATTCAACACAGAGTATTCCATAATAGAAATCAACAAAGGTAAATGCAGCACAGGCGTGAATCAGAATGATACAGTGTTGCATGAAAGAAGGCAGATACAGAATAGATACAGAAAATACAGACTAAACAGAGAAAACGGAATAGATAATGTGTGATTTCACTTGCAGAAGTTCACAAGTCACTAAATTAAATTGTGTGGTTAGGTAGCAAAACTACAAGAGCAGGGAAGTGACTACCATAGAACTGTAGATGTGGCCAGCGCTGGTGGGGAGGGGCCGTTTTCGGCTAGAAGGGAGGGCGTGGGGGGCTTCGGGGAGCCCAGGCCCTTCTGTTTCCTGACCCTGGTGGGGCGCATAGGTGCTCCTTCGACAACAATTTGCTACACTTTCCATGGCTACACTTTTTCCTGTGCATTATATTGTACCCTGTAATGAGATTTCATTTCAGAGGAACTTTCAAAAGACCTTTACACAAGTTAGTGTAGCGGCGTCTTTAGGTAAGACTTGACTTTCCCTGTCCCTGCTGTACTTCTAACATTGCGGGTTCCAGCACAGTGCTTTTGGGGCACTCCACTTACAGACGGGTCCCTTTTACCAGTCTGGCCTGTATCTCTCTGGTTCTGTCCTCCACGAAGACAAAAACCAGGCTGCCCCACCTATAAACTTTTTTGAATAAATACTAGTAGGTTTCATTTAGTGAGTGCTCCCTCTTGGCAGGCAGGTGCCAAATTCCATAAGAAAATAGTATCTTAGTTCAAGGAAGGAAACCCGTTGTTGTTAAAGTCTGTCGTTTCATCCAGATCCTAATCTGTTTCGTTAAACCCTCTTCAGAACCCCCCACCCCGCCCCGCCCCAGTTCTCTGTGCCTCCCCCACTGCAGGTCTGGCTCAGGTTGAGGCCTTCAGCCAGGCTGAGGAGCCGGGCTCAGTGGGGCAAACCTGATTTTCTGATTCTTCCCTGCCAGTGTCCTGGGTGCACAGCTGACTGGCCGCACACATGTGCACACACACAGAGTCACCCAAGACTGCACATACGTCAGTTATCATTTGTCCAGAACCCCTGTCTCATGTTCTGCTGTCGCCAGCTCTCTCGGTCTCAGCACTGTTGGCACTGGGGCCAGATAACTCTTCGCTGTGGGGCGGGCCTGTGTGTCGCAGGGTGTATTGCAGCATCATGGACCACTCACTAGATGCCAGAAGCCTCCCTCCCACCATCCTCCCCACCGCCCCAGGTAGTTACAGCCAAAACTGTCTCCAGATGTTGCCAGATGTCCCCTTGGGGGCAGAATCGCCTGTGCTTGGTAACCACGGTGCTACCCTAACCCAGCTTCTAGAACTCTCCCCGATCGCCGCCTTTTCCTTTCTCCTGTGAAAAGCCTTGCCTCAGAAGAGCTCCCGTTTGGCAGACACTTCTAGGTCAGTCTTACGTTGCTTGAGGATGTACAGGAGCTTCCTCTGGCCCCGCTGGACCACAGAGAAGCGGAGCGCCAGGAAGAGCAACAGGAACAGCACTGCCATCGCCACCAGCACGAGGAAGAAGAGGTTGATCTGTGGGGGGTGGCCTTGAAGAAAGAGAGAAAGGAGAGGTGCTTGTCACTTTGGAAGTGTACCTCCATTTGTGCTTCTGTTTGCATAATCGTGAGGAGAAGTGGTCCCTTGGGCATCTCCAACTGGCTAACTTAGTAAAACTTGCCTGCGTGCTAAGACACCTTGTTTTTAAACCTTAATAATTTTCCTAGAGGCCCACAGAAATTAGGTGCTTTGGCTTCTCTGTATTAGGCCTTCCTAAATTTCATACAGAAAATATAGGGCTCTCATCCCCTTCACTTGGCTTTACTGAGGGTGTAGTACTATCTGGATCAAGTCTCACCTGGCTCTGCTTACTAATGTGTCTCAGACTAAATGACAAGCACCTAAAAAAACCGACAGGTCCCTCCATGCCAGGACAGGAGAAGGAAGGCATGCTGGAGGTGCCTGTCGTCATCGGAGACGTGAGACCTCAGGACGCTGGGGCGGGTCAGGCTCCCGTGGGAAGAGCCAGGACATGGTCCCATTGATTTGACAGCAACAGATCAACTGCCTGGCTCTGTCACAGGGGCGAGCGTGGTGGCCTAGGACATACCTGGAGAGGAGTCAGCCAGGGCTGGCGCACACACCACGTCACTCTCCTTTGTCCCATTGACCAGCACAGTCTTTCCGTCCAGAGAACAGCTGGGCAGTGCAAGGAAAAGAGTTCCAATAATTAATGGAGCTGCAGAAAATGCTCAGTGAAAACGTCGGCACTTTCCACCCAGTGAGGCAGCCTAGGCACAAAGATGCATGGGTCTGGGTTCGTCCAGATATTTTGAAAAACGTCCACTTGACCACCTGGCTTCCTCCCGCGATCACTCAGCTTCCGTGGCTCTCCACCATTCACCCCACCCGGCCCCCTAACTGGACTCTTCCTCCCGAGACTGCAACGCCGTGTCCCAGGACAGGGTACACTGTGGCCTGGTTAGTCTCTGCCCCCCACCCCGACTGCTTGGGCACACGAAGGACAGACAACTTAGTTGAGGGTCAGGAGTTCCTAACCCTAGGATGTGCTGTCATCGGACAGACTGGGGACGGAGCCCTGGGGCTGTCCCTGCGCGGAACAACCCTGGGCAAGTTAGGGCATCTCTCTGAACCTCTGTTTTCTCATCTGCAAATCAAGATGTACATGATCCCAGGGCCGTGCTGAAAGCAAATGCATGCCACACTTTCACTCGCCTGGCTCACTCCCAATAAATGGTAGCCACCATCATCATCATCATCTTCACCACCATTGTCATTGTCATCGTCACCACCATCGTCATCGTCGTCCTTACGTCTTTCCTTTGCCCCTTAACCTCCCCCCAGCCACCCACAGCCCAGTTCACTCGCACTTTTCCACGCAGACTCATTTGACTGTTCTGAATGATTTGTGATGAAAGACTTAAAAAAAAACAAAAAACAAACCCTTTCCAATCTGTTACGAACCAATACTTTTATAAAAACATAAGAAAAATGTAAATGTAAAATAATAATAAAGATGATTTTCTGGTGAGAAAATCAAGTGAAACAAGAGCAAAGGCATATAAAATACAAAACCTACATTTCTTTTGGTGGAGTCTGTGGATGTACGTGACTGCCGACTCGCCTTAGGAGTGTCCGACTGCCTACCCCTGAGGCCTGCGTGCTCTTGCTGTGGACGGGGGACAAAGGGGTCCGCGCCAGTCCGCAGACCACACTTGGAGTAGCTCCAGTCACACAAGTCAACGGGAACATTCCCCACGTGCCCTGCCGGCTGTCGCCACTCCCTGGGATGGTCTTATTTGCCCGAGCACATGTGACATTTTGGAGGGGAGTCACATACTCGTATTTTGTTCTCAGTGCCGGACATGGCAGACTTAAAGAGGAGTCGATTAGCGGAGAAGGACAGGGGTGCAGAGATTGGAAGAAAACAGAAGGACACCTGGGGCAGACAGGAACAAAGTCCTACCAGCGGCTCTAACCTGGAGGCTCGGGGCTTTACTTCCGGAGAGAAAGCCCACGGTGTGCATGAAGCTGCTACACCCCACACTGTTCCCACACTGCCCAGCGGTATGTTGTTCTATGTCCGTACTTGACAGATTTGTAAAAGCTTCAACAACAACATTCTTTGTCTATGAAAAGCTAACCCAAATTCTTCATTTTGTAAGCAAAAGAAAATTATACGTACTCTGTCCAGGGTTGACAGGCGCCGTATTTCCCATCGTTGAATGTTCCAAAGCCACAGTCCTTACAACCTTTCATAAAAATAAAAGCCATAATTAAAAAGGACAAACTTTCATCCAGTCCTCACTCTCCCTGTGATGAACATAATCACATCATCAAGTCAGTAACGTAATTCCATCT
Organism: Macrotus californicus; assembly: GCA_007922815.1. NCBI lineage: Eukaryota > Metazoa > Chordata > Mammalia > Chiroptera > Phyllostomidae > Macrotus > Macrotus californicus. Next base: position 111,786 of record VMDR010001340.1, on the reverse strand, counting down.
ACACAGATTGGCCACTGATTCTTGAAACCCTAAGATACTGATGTTTCACTCCAGTTGGACACAGCATTGTATCTGCTTGTACAAAATGGATGAAAATGTATGGTCCTGGTGAATAACAAATGTGATGTCCAATTATTGCCACTGATTGAAAAATCAATGTAAATGTCATATATTGTACTTGACTCAGTGGTTCATTGCTTGTTACTTTCAGGTTCCACAAATCTATGCTCCATTCTATACTCAGAGATGGAGAGCTAGTGCGCCAGCAGCCGGAAGTCAGCTCTGGCCGGTCATCCTCCCGTGAGCGCCTTCAAGTATAAAAAGGTAACCCTCATATTAACTTTGGGCTTTTTCCTTCATCTCCCTTGCCTGGATCAATAGTGTGATTTATCTGCCTTTTATCTGGAGTATGTGATTTCTTTCTTTGGCTTATTAAGAGGTATTATTCTGTATGCTATGAGCTTGTGAAATTGCCCCAGCGAATCCGTGCTAAATAAAATTTTAAAAGGCAAAAAATAATAGTAAAGACCCAGACCTAAGCTAATGGCACCCATCTAGATAAGAAACTCACATGAGGCTGACGAGGGACACACCTACCATCTTTGGTTAACTCCTGACCTTGCTTGCAGTCTTGTTCGCACATGGTACATCCGGCCCCCCGGCAGTGGAACCCCGAGATGCACTCACACTCTGTGTTGCTGGTGGGGGAGCACACCTTCTTGGTGCTGAAAACACCTGCAAAGCCCCCCATGTTATATGCCAGTTGATCTCCAAATCCAGGGAGGGAACAGACGCCCCGCAGTAAGAAACCACGCTCACCCCACTTAAATACTCCCATTAACCTCGGGGTATAACGTTTCCTTCTGAATCCCAGCAAAAGGCATTTTTACATTTTCTGATGAAAACTTTCTCTCTTACAAAATGCATGTTTCCTCTAATATTTAAAAAGCTGATTCCACAAATAATTGCTGTTACCATACATTATTTTACTGGGCCTGCCTATGGACAGGCAACCAGCGCCTGACACCTGGCCTTCAGTAGAGGCCAGTACACGAGGGGATGAAATCTGGGCTTTCCAATATGTACCCAAATGAAGAAAACATCTCAAGCCCTGGCTGGTGTGGCTGAGTGGATTGAGCACTGTCCTGTGAACCAAAGGGTCACTGGTTCGATTCCCTATCAGGGCACATGCCTGGGTTGCAGGCCAGGTCCCCAGTGGGGGGTGCATGGGAGGCAACCACACATCGATGTTTCTCTCCCTCTCTCGCTCCTTCCCTTCCCTTCCCCTCTCTCTAAAAGTAAATTAATTAAATCTTAAAAAGAAAACATCTCAGAACTCATACCTTCACACAGCCTGCAGATGTCACAGGCTTTTTGTCCGCTGGTGCTGGAGAAACTATTTAAAGGACAGGGAACACAAATCTGATTCTTGTCTTTCCCACAGAAAGTACCTGAGAAAGGTAGACCACAGCTGTACATGTCTGACAGTGGATTTCTGTCACCCGGAGCACTGTGACATTCACAAGAAAATTGGGACACGAAACAACAATTCGTTCTCTAGGTGCCCCAGTGATAGACTTGATTTTGTTGCTGGGCTTTTTGAAAGGAAACATTTGCAAGACTGCCCTCAGTATAACCTCAGAAATAAGAATCACAAAGTATAGAGGTCACAACAAATAAGCCGACAAGAAGAAAATGATTTCCTTTATCTATGGAATAAAATACGGTGATTTCTCTGGATGGAGCCAGATCGACATGATGGGATTCATGGGCACCCGTGTCTGCCTTTCCCGGCCCGGCCCCTGCCCCCTGCCTCCTGCTCACCCCCGTGGGCCCCCAGCCGGAGCCCAGGTGCTCACGCACAAAGCTAACTAACACCTACTGAGGTCTCGCCATGTGCCACCCAATGCTGTGAGCCCATCACATGAAATGGGTTCTCTTATCCTCCCTAGATGACAAAGTTGGGGGCACAAGAATTAAGGGACATGGCCTTGTTCACACAGCTAAGATGTAGCATCCAAGAAATATTTGTAACGGATGAGTAGAAGGTCATTAAAACAGAGCTCAAACACACACATTAATTCGGCTCTCACCAGCTGGGCAGTTACTACAGAAATCCCGCGTGGACCTCGTCCTCTCAAAATTCATGACCAGCAGCACAGTAGCCACAAGGCGGTAACACCCACTCCCCATGGCGCGGTCTGCACGGACGCGGCGCTAGCAAAGCAGCCTCCAGAAGAACTTCGGTCGAAGCTGCTGTTTCAGAAATAGCGCTCTGCCGAGGTGAAAATTTACGAGATCAGGTGGCTTCCCCTTTCAGACTTACACATCCCCACTGTGACCCCTGCAGTTCCACAAGGCCACACAGCTCAGAGTTTTTCAGGAACTCTCAGTGAAGGACAGGCAGCAAGTTCATAGAACTCCTATGACAGGACAAGCATGACTAAGCACAGAGCTTCGTGCACGCTTGCCTCAGTGTGAGCGTGCAGTTTCCAACCAGTTTTGCCAAAATGCAGAAATAACAATGGCAAAAACTTTTGGGGACTTTCATGGACACTTGGCATTAGCATCCTGACTTCAGCCACGCCAGTGGCTCGCTGCCCCGAAATCAAATCCTTAAAGAGACACTCTGCCAGGGACCCCTAGCCGTTCAGCTGAATGAGAAGCCATCTCCATTACCATTTGTCTGAATGGCACGCACAGACTTCGACAGCTAATTGCTAAAAAGTTGAAACACCTCTCTGCTCAACTCTTTATCACAATAAAATACTTTTTTTATATTGCAATGACAGTTGACATTCAATATTCTATTAGTTTCAGGTGGGCAATGCAGTGGTTAGACACTCATATAACTCACAAGGTGACCCCCCATAAGCCTGGCACCCGCCTGGCACCACACATAGTTATTGCCATATTGTTGACTCTTCCCTCGGCTGCACACGTTTTCCTAATAGACATATTTGCCCACTTTGAGATTTGAAGTTCATACAGTAACAGAACCAAGGAGTAAAAAGGAAATCTCTTTCGAGATCTTTATTTGATCCCTATGTAATGGGCTATGGAAGAGATGTTATTAGCAATTAGAAGGGGAAAGGTCTAGAAATGTAGCAAGAAAACAAAGCCTCTGCTCTCGCCCAGCTAACTTCCCCCTACCAGCCCCAGATGGACCAACCTTGAGATCTCGGAGCTGGTGAAGAACTTTCCGCTGGTCGGTGTTTGGAGGAGCGAGGCTTTGCAGCTTCAAGACGGCTGCTGTGGGAGACCTCGCCCCCAGTGACTCAGCCCCGGGGGCCGGGCTTCGTGGGAAATCCCCACTGCAGCTCCGCGAGGCAGCTCACTTGATATTTGCTGACCCCAAAATCCCCCTTAACAATGGCATTTGGGACATTTCTTGGAAGCATCTCTCTACTGTTAAGGACATTTCTCGGATGATTTTGAAGACAGGGTTTTGTCACTGCAATACAGTTCCTAAAATATTTGCGATTAGAGGAATAAGGACCAGCTCTTGTGCAATATGCTGTCCCTTCGGTCTGATGACAGGTGCTGCTGTGGCTGTAATTTACTGAGGGCAGTGGATGTGCTAGGCGTCCGATGAGCACTTCCATGAATACTGTCCTCAAACAGACCCTAGGAGTTACTGTTATTGGGACAACGTTACGTGAGTGAGAACATTGAGTCTCTGCCTCTAGCCAGGTAGTCAGCAGGATGGGGAGCTGGGGTTAGAACCCGGGACAACCTGACTTCTTTATACTGTGCTCCTTGCTGCGTGGGTGAGTTGGGGGAAGGAAGGAGAAACAGGAAAATGGAGACAAGGGGAAGTAGAATTTAATGGCCAGGTTACACTGTTGGATAAAGTGAGATCTATGAAGGAAGAAGGGGGGTGGGGAAGAGGCGGGGAGGAGCAAGCGAAGGAGACAGATGCTTTAGAGATGCTAAGATGCATCACCAGGGGAAGTAACAGCAAGAGTGGTTTGGACTAAAACAGATGGGCTTTCTGTTGGGACCTAAACAGAAAACAGCCATTTCCCCCACAGGAGACACGGAGGCTAGGTCTTGAATTGGGGGTGGGCGGAAGGTGAGGACTGAATCTTTGTGCCAAGCCCTTCACACGCTCCTGTGACTCTCATCGGTTCTGTCTTAGAAACACCCAGCGGCTCCCCACTGTCTGGTATTCAGGGGCCTCCAGGATCTGACCCAAAGTTGCTCTTTTTGAAAGTTAAGATACAGTTTACATAACATAAATCTCACCATTTTAAAGTGTACTTTTTGGCAGATTTAGTACATTCATTAGGTTGTACGACCATTCCCAGGACATAATTCCAGAACGCGTTCTTCGGCCCATAAAGAAACCCTGTACCCATTAACAGTCACTTCCCAGTCCCTCCCCACCCCACCCCGCCCCCGCCCCCCGTCCCTGGTGACCACTGATCTACTTTCTGTCTCTGTAGATTATCCCATTCTGGACATGTCACGTAAATGAAATCATGCTATATTCGGTCTTTTGGATCGGGTTTATTTCACCCAGCACATTTTCAAAGTTCATTCTCACTGTAGCAGGTACCACTCCTTCAGATTGCTGAGTAATGTTCCGTTGTATGGGCATACCACGTTTTGCTCATCCACTCACCAGCTGGTGGACATTTGAGCTGTTCCCACTTTTTGCCTACTGCAAATGCCGCTGTGATCATCTGTGTACAAGTTTTTGTGTGGATATATTTCCAGTTCTCTTGCGTGCGTGCCCGGGACTGGAGGTGTATTGCATGCTAAGTCTGTTTCTCTTTTTGAGAAACCGCCAAGGCCATTTTCTGCCGTAGCTGCACCATTTTGCATTCCCAGTTCCAATTTCTCTACATCCTTCCTGCCACGTGTTCTTTTTTAATTAAAAAATCATTACAGCCATCCTCGCAGGTGCGAAGTGCTAGCTCACTGTGGTTTTGATCTGCAGCCTCACCCAAGTTCACCGCCCCCTCGCCATCTGACAGGAGTGGTGGAGTGGAGTGGAGTTGCGCACGGGCAGGAGCCCGAGCTTTGCTGCCCGACTGACTTGGATCCCATGTAGGCTCATGACCACTGATGGTCCTGTGACCTTGGGCAAATGGCTGAACTTCCTAAGCCTCAGTTTTTCCAGCCACACCTTACAGAGGCAGTGACACTGTACGTCCTTCTCATTTAGTGCAGAGTAAACGCAACAGGGGACATGGGCAACTCAGCCCGACGCCTGGCCCACAGGTCTCAAGATAATAGTTCCTGTTATTGGGATTTATTGTTTTGAAAATGTCCTTTCCTAGTCTCCTATCAGTAAAACAACCCAGAGCAAGTAGCAAGAGAGGGAAAAAATGCATGGACTGTCTACAGAATTTATTCTCAAATTCTGTACCACTCCATAGAAATGACACAGCTGATCACCTCCCACTACTTTCAAAGTCACGACCGAACCAAGTGGCCTCTTCCTGTGCACATGGTGCTCTGTGTCTGACATTGCAGCATGACATTTAACTGGACTGTTCTCTCGTTTAAGTAAACGCTACTTACTAATTTACATTTTGGATATCCTGTGGGCAGAGGTATTACCTCCCCACGAAAATGACGAATGCAGTTTCCCAGCACAGTAATTAGCTCACTTTTTCGAGCTGAGCCAGTGACATAAAAGTCTTTACTGAGCTAAAAGATTCTCAAGATTAGCTTTAACAGCCTACGGTTAAGGAAAAGCACCTACTTCAGAATTATTCTACTGAAGGCTATGCATGGCTCTCTGCAGGTGTTTAAAGAATCTCTGCAGAATCATCTGCAGGTGTTCATGTTCACGTGACTCAGTCCTGTTTGATAAGCTCATCATAGGAAGCCAGGGCGAATTCCAGAGCTAACCATACACACCTGCTGTCTGAGTTGGCCAAAGGTGTGCTCTTTCTGCACCCATTTCATTTGCTTTAAAATCTGTTTCGCGTTGCTTGCTTCATTGCAGAGTTCCAGTCTTTCAAATGCAACAAAGGTTCCACCTCGTCCATGAAGGCTTCCCAGACAAAATCAGAGACAACCCTACATAAACATCAACACTTCAGCACATTCAGCAATAATGTGTTTCAGCACATTCTACACATCTCAGCCTGAATCACGGAGTCGATTTTGTTTTATTTTATGGACGGTGGGTGTGATACTGAATATCTGAAGCAAGTATGCTTTGAGGCTAAACAGCCTGAAGGGTCAACTCTAAACAAGATAAACACAATATTTAGAAACTGAAAGATAAACAGCCACTTCAGGTAAAGCTTTGTATAAAATATGCTTCTGTTGTCCCAGGGCACATGTCGGAGGCGACCTCATCGATGAAATGTTCACTGTTTATACTTACTTCCCAAAAGATCGATTCTCCCAAGACTCAGTGTCCCCACCCGGACTCCAAGCCTCTGTCCAGGCCAGGCAGTCGTCGCTATTGGAGACAGAGGGTGCCTGTGATGCCAGTTGGAGGCACGGGAAGGGGTAAGTTCAAAAGGAACTGGAAAAAGCAGAGTGGGAAAGGAGGAAGGAGGGGTAGAGCAGCGGAGAGAAGGAAGCGCATGTTGTAAGGTGTGGGAGGGGGGCGGTGAACAGTCATCGGCCTCGCCCACTTTCCTTGCTCTTCACACTTTCTCTGTCTTCTGCCCCCTTGGATGCTCATGACCCACAGCTACAACTTCAGGCTCCCTCCGACACTGTGCGGCCAGGGCGAAAGGGCACGTGGAGGCCCGCATCCCGTATGTCCAGATGCGTAGATGCCACAGGCCAGCTAAGCACACTGTTAAACAAAATATGTTCTCTCCAGGGCAGGGCCCACAAGTCACAGACACACCCACAAATGCAAACGGGTGCCTCTGTGACTGGGGATGTGGCGCCTTGTGCTGGCTCAGCGGACGCATAACTGTGCCACCGGCTCCATCGCCCTCACCCTCGAGGATGGCACTGCCCGTCCCCAGGGAAGCCCCCCACAGCTCTCGTTCTGTGTCTCGGAAACACAAGATGACGGCATCTCTGTGCTGTGTTCCCACCAAGAGCGCCCGAGTGAACCACCAAAGTACTGGTGTGAGGAAAAGACACATGCGCTTGTGAAGTCCTTCTCGGACACCTAGGGCAGAACAGACCCTGCAGTCTGTTAGCAGGAAAGACAATCACGGGAAGTATGGCTTCCCAGAAGTCCCAGGTGTCTCTTTTCTTGATCCTATTTATGCCCCCTTTTGTGGTTTAGGACATCCTTGTGAATTAGCGTGGGATCCACAACAGGTGCACATGAACTTGGAGGCAGCCTTTGTGATATGGAACGGTTCATAATACTCTAAAATACGCATTCAGGGGTGGGCAAAAGTGGGTTTACAGTTGTATGCGAAACAGTTTATTCTTGTATTATCATGTGTTAATGATTGTATTTATTTGTATCACAACTGTAACCTACTTCTCCCCACCCCTGTCAGTGGTAAGTAGCATGAGAACTGTCACATGGGTTCCTCACTGGAATCAGCCAAGCCCCAGAATTAACTGCAGCTTTTAACTATAAAAATACTTAATAACATTTTATTACATCGCTAAAAATAAAAAGTCTCATATATATTTAAGCAATTTTAAATATTTGATATTTATCAATTATATTTTTCAATTTTAATATGTTATTTGGACACTTTTCAAAGAAAAATAACTTTCTGACAACAAATATGAAAAGCAATTTTAATTGAAAAATTATCATACTTACATTTATATTGCCGACATGCAAACTCTGTGCATTTTGAGTGTACAATTGCTTTTTTAATCTTTTAAGTCAGCACCGTCAACAAAACACAGATGATGTGTAATTCTCACTTATAACAAATGAAGTAAAGGCAGACATAATAACTTGTATTAACTTTTAAAGTATATAATTTATGGAATAACTCGTGACTGCTGATAAATGTTTCTGATACTTAATTCTGGCTGAGCTGTGCGGGCTGCTTCCTGCACTGCAGACGCTGTACTTCAGCACCGGAAATATTTATTTAGCCTCATCAGTTCCATGGGTAAGAACTACTGTTAATCTTCATCTATAAAAATTATTTATTGACTGATTCATAGAGAGAGGGGGAGGGAGGGAGAACGAGTGGGAGAGAAACATTGTTGTATGAGGGAAACATTGATTGGTTGCCTCTCACGCGCCCCCAACTGGGGACCTGGTCCCCAACCCAGGCATGTGTCCTAACCGGGAATCGAACCGGCGACCTTTTGGTTTCCAGGCCAGCATTCAGTCCACTGAGCCACACCAGCCAGGGCTGTTGTTACTCTTCTAAAGTTAAGGAAGCATAAGCTGAAAGAGTTCAGGTAACTGGGCCAAGTGTTCATGGCAGCATCTGAGTGTTTCCTGGAGGCCAGTGTTCTAGCTTCATCACTGTTAACCCCTCTAACCCTCACAACACCCCTTTGAAGTTGTCCCTGTGTTCTAGACAGGGACCTGGGGGCATGAAGCCCAAGTGATTTGCTCAGGCTTACCTAGCCAGCACGGGGCAGAGCTGGCCTGAAGCCCAGATGGGCCAGACTCGGGATGAACACGCTCACTCTGCCACGTTTCAGGAAAGGAGAAACCGGGGACGGGACCCAGGCCTTCTCACTCCAAGGCCAGCTGAACCCTGCCACGAGCAACGGCTCATTCCGGAGCTGCTCATAACACACCTACTCATTCCTGTGAATGAATCAAAAGACGTGTTGACTAAGCAGCTGGGAGTGAATGAGGCTGTCGGTTCAGGGCTGACTCGGAAACCACATTCGACCTCCTCTGTGTGACTGATTGCCAAGAAACTGACAGTTAATTGAAACTTCGAGAAATGTCATGAAGAGCAGAACCACTTTTTGGAGGGAGCCAGGCTAACTAAACAACAACAAAAAAAGAGCATGTAACTAAGAGCTTTTAGGTAAACAAGTGCTCTGCAGTTTTTAATTCTTCCGGAAAGGGTGGCACTAAGGGGAAAAATGTTCTTTGGGCTGCAAGTGACAACTGTGAGCCAAGCAACATCGCTCTAATAAGCGATGTGGCCCTGAATCTTGCGACTGTGCTGAAGGCCAGGTGCTGCCTGCTAGGTATTGGCTCCCGGTCCCTGCCATTCACCTTAGCCCTTGGGGAGGAAAGTGCTATTCGAGTTATAAGTATACAATTTTATCCAATTATTTCTTCAACTCAGGTTTTGTCAGCTAACAGTCAAGGATGTTTCCCCAAATGAAAATCAAGATGACATCAGGAGATGGATTCTGTTTCCTTCTGGACTTTGCGGCAGTCCGCGGTATTATTGCCTTCCCGACGATCCCGCTCTGTGTTCGTCTGTTTCTTCCTGCGCAAACCTGCCTCCTCTTCTGGGTTTGCATGTCGATGGGAAATCACCGCATAAACTGCTAGTTTGCGTTAAGTTTTTTTTCAGTTGAACGTTGCTACACTAAGTGAGAGTTCCAGCGTGTATGTAAATTGTGAATACTTTACACACACCTACTGGGTCTATCCCATTCTAGTAATTTCCAGGTTTCCTCGTTCCTGTCATCTTTCTCTACCCCTTATCAATTCAGTAAATTCAGTTCATCAAGCATTTCCTGAAGACCTAATGCAAGTGTGTGCATGATCTGACCCGGTTGCTTCTGTTTGCATCCTGCCAGCCCCTCTAGCCTGACTCTCTCGCTTGCTGTTCTTTAAGGTACCAAAGGGGCCTTTCCTTTGCTGCTCTCTCATCTAAGATGCTCTTCCTCCCACTTTCTACATGACTTGTTCCCTCATCTTATTCAGGTTTTCTCCTTGGAAAAAAGCCTTCCTTGACCACCCTGACAGAACAGCTCTCCCTGTTTTTCTCCATGTCTTTTCCCTCCCTTACTCTCCTTCATGGGACGTACTACCACTTGACACATATAGTTTTTATGTGTTGGTGTATTGTTTTGTGGTAGGCAGTTAGAAGGACATGCGCAGAGCAAGGATGATGGGTCAGGTAGAGAAGGTCACCAAGGCGGAAAGCCCCAGGTGCCTAGCAACAGCAAAACTGGGACAACAAGAGCCTCACTCTCAGGGTAACTTGTCCTCCCCTAGCATATTGCTGGGCGTGAGGTTTAGACCCCCTGACCTTTCATATCGCTGGTCATTCGGTGTGGAGGCCCCCCTGACCGCTCCCCCCTTGGCATGTTGCTAGTCCTTCGGGTTAGACCTCCTTAAGGGGGAACAAACAAGGGGGCCAGAGAATAGCCCTTGAGCATTAAGCCCCCAGGACAATAAGGTTCTGACCCACATCAAATGCACCTAGGCCTCAGCTGTGTTTCAGTCGGCCTAGAAAAGCAGCAAAACCAGACAAGCAACGCCACGGCTGACCTCAGGACCAGCTGCATTGACTAATGAATGACCCCCTGGCACCAACCAATAAGTGGAGACCACACCCAGGAAGGACACACCTGGAAAGCTGATGAATATTCTACTGAGATCCTCCTGTGAGAACTCCAGTTAAAGACCTTCAAGATGGAGGCCCCAGCATGGCTTTCTTTCCCCCAGGGGTTTTCCTTGCCTCTTTCTCCTAAGCTCCAAGGGCACTTCTTCTATGGCTCAATTACCTCTGTGACCTTCTAAATAAACTTTCTCTTATTGTTTGAGTCTTGGCTCTGAAGACTTTCTTAGCCAGAACTCAAGTACCGAGGTTGCTGAGCCGAGGTCTATTCTGACTTCACCAGTCCAACACCCAGTACCATTTTCTTCCCAGAAAAACACAACCCCCACAAAAGGGGACATTGTTTTTAACCTGCTGCATCCATGGCATTCAAAGCTGTGCTGGGCATGTGACAGGCACTGAGGAAATGTTTCCTGAATGAGTTTTTCTGCCCTGTGAGTCATGTCATGTATAGATGAGGCACCGTCGCAATAGCCTCCACAGCCCAGAGAAGAATGAAGTTTACACAAATAGTTAACTACAGTAAGGCCGCCACACAGCCTGGTAGGTCCTCCGAAGGACAAAGAGCCATGGGAATATAGAAAAAGTTGGCTGGCAGGGTTGGCACTATAATCGGGTTTTCCAGGATATATAATATGACATTGACAAGCTGGTGTGAAAGCAGAAGTCATTTCGGTTAGAGGAAACTGCTGTGCGGAAGCACGAAGGAGGCAAAGTCCAGCGTCTGTGCGAAGAACAGAGAATATGAGTGAGGGAGAGGAAGAGGTAAGAACGTGGAAGAGAAGATGTTTGAACACAGTGCCGAGGAATTTGAATCTCGTCAGCATACCTACCATGATCTGAATCCCCTACATAGGAGCACACTGCCAAGGCAGCAGATCCACAGGACTGTGCCGACATGCAGAAAGTCACCAAAATATTTTGTTTTCACCCTGAAAGCAGTCATGGTTTAATCATCTGCGGAGTAAGTGGGGCCTCAAGAAAAGAAGGGAAACATGGTACAAAGGGCAAGGGCAGGCTGTCAGGAACGTTTTTGCTAAATGCACATGTGTCCTGCTGGGTGGAATGCTGATTACTTTGCCCGTTGACAGAAACATGGGGTGGCTCCTGGGTCATTGTATGTTTCCAACATTACTGAAATCTGAAAACATCACTGAAGCAGAATAAGAATAAAAAGCCTTAATAGGAAATAAGGAGAAGAGACTCAACATTTCAGTTCCTTTGGGTTTGGTGAAAAAGTTTTATGAAACATTTCAGTAGGTACTCGCCAAGCTATGCGCAGGCATTCCTATTCACATTTTACAAAGGAAAGGCGTTTTTAAAGCTTTTCATAACCCATTATTAAAACCTTAAACAGATCTTTCTCTTTTTCCAGAAATAAGATGCCAGTAACAGCAGAGCATGGCAGTGTTTTCCAAGGAGCTGAGAAAAAACGGTGCCTAAGCGATCAAAGAGGTGGTTAATACACTGAATGCAACTGAGCCTGGATGTAGATTCGTAAAAACGTCCAAGGCTCCCGTGGCCGGGAACAGGTTCTGTGTCGCGGTTCCCTTCATCATTCATCGTAAACCAGAATTAAGCTGGGATGAGGAAGTGGGATTTCCTGCCTCGCACTCCGAGGCCGCAGCTTTCCCCGGAAGTCCGCGGGGTCGCCCAGATGCTACGGAAACCCCAACCGGATTGGCCAGGTCGTTCACGTACTTCTCACCGCCCACAAACCAGCGCAGGCAGCTGGCCCCAGCCTGAACGTGATCCCAGCGAGCTGCAGAAGGTTGGGCGTCTGGGAACGCACCCTGCCCCGCCCCCTCACGCTCCGCCCCCTCGCACTCCGCCCGCTGCGGCCAGGCTCCGCCAATCCCGAGCGCTGCCGGGGGCCGAGCTCCCAAGTGGTCGGAATGGACCTTACGTCACTGCGGGTTGGCCCGCCCACTTCCGGCGCCCGGCTGGCAGTGGGAGTTGTGCTCGTTGGCCCACGCTGGGGGGCATTTCGCACAAGGTGGGAACGGGGGCTAAACCCTCCCCCGCGGCCCCTCACAGGCTTTGGTGTCAGAATTTCCCCCTTGCGCCAGCGCTGCCTCAAATGTCAGGGCTCGCCCACTCTTCTCCGGTCTCGCCAACCTAACCTTTCGGGGGCTCCGCAGGGGAAATTCGCCGTGTCTGCTGGACCTCAGTAGAGGCCCCGAACCAGGCTTTAATGGATGTTGAACCACCCGTTTACTTAATGCCCCACATGGCTTCCATGTGCCCAGTAACTTCAGTTTAACCCCCGCTCCCTGTAATGAATAGAAAACTGGTGAAAATGTTAACTTCCTGCTGCACATAGAACTTCCCATTCACCGTCTGGTAAAAGGAACTGGACATGGGAGATGAGATGAAAATAGAAATAAGAAATTGATTGAAATCACATCGTGAACTATCTCTAGGCTAAGAAAGGAAGAAACGTCTTACTGGGTGAAATTGGGATGATACTTAGCAAGCATTTATTGAGCATCTGCTTTGTACCACAGTCTGCAACAGATGCTAGGGATTCAGCAGTGACCAAGACAGGAAGATCCCATCATGGAAACCACAGGATGAAGGGGACACAGACAATAAGCAAACAAAAGACAAAATGCTAGAGAAGTGTTGTCAGTGAAATAAAGGATACATTCATAGGAAATACGTGTGTTATTTAGTAAGATGCAATCCAAGATGTAAGGGACCCATGGAAAAAATAACCTGGCAGCAGTTTCTTTGCTATTTCTTGTGATGAGGCTAATGCTAGGGAGATTTGCTTTTGGATCCGGGCCGGGAAAGGCCATGGGTGACCGTTGCTAACGTAGGGGGGGCAAAAACTTTACCTCTACCTTCTTAGGGTCTCTAGCTGGGCCAGAGAATTAAATTTACCTGAAAAGACTAACGGGAAAATCATACACGCTTATTTAATACAAGTTTTATTGTGACCTGGGAGCCTTCATGAGGAAATGACCCCAAGAAGTGGCAAAATGAATGCTCATATACTGGGTTGAACAGAGAGAGATGATTGTGGAAAAGTAAAATAAGATGAATCGACTAAAGGAAGATAAGAGTTACGTATTTTAACAAGATCTCTTTGAACAAATTCTGCCAGACTCAGCTGCCTCCCTGGTGGTAAAAATGTTTCTTAATGCCTGGAACAGGGAGAGCTGTTCTCAGGAGAATTTCACCTTCTGCTCTCAAGAAGAAGAAAAAAAATGGAATCACAGTGACTTGTTTGCAGCTGCTGTTTCCCAAACGTCTCTAACTCAGAATAATCAATGTGCCAAGGCAGTGTGTTTGGAAGCGGCCTGTCCTAAGCTCCTTCACTAACATTGTCAACACCACTTCTCCACCCTTGCATTGTGAGCTCCGCAGGGCAGAACAGTATTTCTTCATTCAATGTTGCAAGTGCTGCAAGGAACTAGCGAGTCTTTTAGCGTGTGCCTCCCCAGTGCATGGACACTTGCGAAGTGCTGAAGTGTTGAATAAGAAATGTGGTAGATGGGGTGGGGTGGTTCTACCTGGAAAAAAGAGATTGAACTAGGAAGTGTGTTCATTGCCAGTCCTAGAGCAATGTTTCTTGGTAAGTGGTTTAATTTATTTTGTACTGTAAATGTGTGATGAGAAGTGGGTATGAACTAAAGGTAAGTATCATGAGTGTTGGTGACTTAATAAGTAATACTGATACTGGGTAGTGTGAAATTTGGCAGCAGAATATCTGAATTTGACCACGACTCTCCAGGACCTTGTACAGTCATTTTACCCATCTGGACCTCAACCCCTGCATCTATGAAATGAAAATTGTTACTACCTGCCAGGAAGTCAATATATGATGTCTAAAACCAATTAGTGAGAAGTAACAGCATTAGTATATTGTTTAAAAATAGAGATAATTATCATGAAATAATTTAAAGAGTTGAAAATATTTGCCTCCGAAGAGCAGGGCTGAGGGGCATGAAGGACTGAGTGAGAAGCCTGCTGTTTTTCGTTATGAGCCTTTTAATGCTGTATCAATGAACCATTGTGATATAAAAAAATCTGAGTACCACAGTCTGTCATTGGGCTGTGGTGATCTGGTTCAGATATAGGTAGACTGGCTGGGGCAGCTGTGTTCCACGTGCTCACTTCGAAACCCAGTTTGGGAGCGTGGCAGCACCTTCCCTGGGGGAAAGCCCTTCCGACAGCAATGCAAAAGGACAAGAGAGCAAGTCTAATCAATCACCAGGTCAGTGCTTTTCCCGACTCTGATCAGGCCATGTCTGTTCACATTCCATTAGCCAAAACAAGGACAGACCCAAAGTCAAGGAGCAGTCCCTTGCACTCATGCAGATGAAGGAGCCAGTATTTCTGAAATATAATCCAATCTGCCATGAGTAATATCTGAGTCTTAAAAACTGTGCAATCTAGTCACTTGATTAAAATGAATGCTCCCTTGGAACCATTTCAGATCTTGATGGTGATGCAGTTGTCTCAGGAACGTTTAACTCAGGTTCTTTTTTGCTGCTGAAGCATGTTGCCATTTTTATCCTGTCGTGGCTGTCACGCTGCAGCAGGTCACCAGCATCGCTTTCTCCTTCCAAGAGTTTACCGTGGGGGGCAAAACAGCCTGTCTTCTTGTTTGTCCTTCTGTCTACCTAAATCCCTCCCTGGTTCATGAAGCACGAGTCCTACCACTTGCCTCCTCTCCCTGTTTGTCTCTCCTGTTTCCCATATTCCTTCCAAGCTAAAAGAGGGTGGCTTTTGCCTGCTTTCTTTGCAAACAGCCAAAGTCATTCCAGAACTCCCAAAATGTTTTATTCTGAGAAGACAAAATGATTCCAGGCACTTAAAGTTTTCGCACGAGTGCAAAGTGTTGCATACATGAATCTATTTACAATTTTTAAAAATGGAATGTAAACCACTCTCACCACCATTATAAGGTTCACATGAGATATATAAAAGTGTTCCATAAACCAAGCAAGAAAAATAGCTATTTCTTGAAAATAAACCTGTTTTTAACATTTAAATTGAAGCCTTATGAACACATCTAAAATACTGTTTGACCTCACCGATGAGCGATGCTAGTGCTAAGTGACTCAGCTTGGATGGACTTGCTCAAGTGTATTTCCCATTTCGGGGAATTTACCCTCCAGTTGTATCTGTACAATAGGACACACGAGTGAGGCCATTCAGGGCAGGGCTGCGTTTCCCCACAGGGCTGTCTGTAGAGAAGACTATTGGAAATAACCTAAGTGTTATCCGCAGGGCACCAGTTAAAAAACTATTGAGGTATAGAGGAAGTATTTTATGAGAAAGAAGAAAAATAAAATAATAGTATATATTTGCATTTACTTGTGCTTATATAACTGCTGGAAAGATGCCCAAGAAACTAACAACCTGTTGGGGATGGGAATGGAACTGGATGCGGGCAGTGGGAGCCTGTCTGTTCAATATAATCAGGATCCTCTTGGTTTTGAAGTTGGTAAAAATATCCACATTCAAAAACTTTTAAAAGTTTGGGATTATAATTGCAATAAATAATAAGCAAGTACTTGTTAGACTGAAGTGCTCAGTATTGCTCTAATTCTGTGGATGCAAAAGCAGCACTGGGACCTTTAAAAACACAACTCTGAAAAACGAATACGCGTGAAATTACCGTGCGCGAGTCAGTCGCCAAGAATGTGAGAGCGCCTCTGCTAGCGTGGCTCAGTGGACTGAGTGCCAGTATGCGAGCCACAAGGTCCCTGGTTCGATTCCCCCGTCAGGGCACATGAATGGGTTGCAGGCCAGGTCCCCAGTAGGGGGTACGTGAGAGGCAACCACACATTGATACTTCTCCCCCTCTTTCTCCTCCCCCCTCTCTAAAAATAAATAAAATCTTTTTAAAAAATTAGAACTATTTCTTTAAAAAAAAAAATGGTGACCGAGCCTGGAGTTGATAAAACCAGGATGACCCTGAGACTCCTACCAGAGCAGAGGCGACACGGGAAAGCGCTCCAGAGGGAGGAACAGTGCAGAGACCTAACTGTGAAAGAACAACTATTTTTGCAAGGTTAAATCAAGAAGCCACGGCTTTGCGGTCGGGAATTGCACCTATGGGCTGCGGCAAAAAGCGGGTTAAATTTAGCAGGTGTTGTGGATAGATGGGATCCCGGCACTCGGGGGCGGGATTTTCGTGGTGCTGGATGTTCCACCCGGAACCAAGCTAAGCGCACAGTCGACCCAGAAAGAGAAGTCACTGTTCGCGGTTCTCCGAGGTGAGTTCGGCTGGACGGATGTGACGTAATGTGACGCTAGCGACATGCGTCTGCGCAGTGAGTGAACTAAGAAGCCGGGCGGCGTGCGTCTGCGCGGTGCCGGGCTGAGGGCTTCGGTCGGGCGGCGTGCGTGCGTGCGTGCCCGTTTAGTCCGGTTGTGGGTCAGTTGTGCCCGGCGCAGCAGTACCGCCGAAGTGGCCGAGGAGCCGCGTGTGTAGGAGGAGAGGCGAGGTTCAGGTCTGGGCCTGGGAAGCGTGGCGCGTGCGCAAGCCTTGGCACTGCGGGTGGCGAGAGGGCGCCTGGCCTCTGGCGGGACCGTTCCGCGACGTCGGGGCGGGGCCTCGGCATGGAGCACCCCCCACCGCCTCCAGACGGCGTCCCTGGTCCCCCAGTGTCTGAGGGCCGTGCGGCCTTCTGGTAGAACCGGAGAGGCTTTCGGCTGCCAGCGTGGTAGCAACTCTAACGCTGCCAGAGTTGTGTGCATAGCGTGCCACCGGTTTGGGTGTAGTTGGCCCTGTGTTTGTTGCAATCGCTTTATTAAAATCTGTTTTGCATGCACAACAAACTGCAGAGAAAGAAGCGGCTAAAATCTGTTTAGGCCCCGATGTAGCTGTCGTTTACGATGAGGGAGGTATCGTGTTGCTTTCAGTAAGGGGGAGGGGGGGATTCCCGTCTTCACTCGTCATAACATATTCAGATGTTTAATTAACACTGTTAACCCCCGATCCCGCTCCGAATTTTTAGTACTATTATTAGAACTAAAGAAAAAAATCCCCTCCAGAAATCTTAAAGGCTGATTGCTAAACACTGTGTATTTAGGTTTTTGCCCATGAAATTGAGTTTAGTCATTCCTCTCTAAAATGGCACTTCAAAAAGGACTTTCCGTCTCCCCGCACTGTGTGAAACGCAAGACCCACGTCCTGGTGTTTTAGAAAACTTACATGATCTGCCGTGAATTATTAGGAACTGGATTTAAAGAAAACATTAATAAGAGAAATTAATACAAACGCAGGTTAGCAACCTTACTGTGCTTTCATTTAAAAAATACAGCAACTGAAATTTCATGGGACCCAGCACTCACATGAAATCCTGCCTTCAGACTCCGTTGTGTTTGTCTAGCAAAACTTGCCCCCTGGGAGGCACTTAGTTACTCTGCTCTAATGCACGTCCAAACTTGAATGACTTGGTTGTTCCAGGGTCACAGGGAGAGTTTTTTGAAAAAAAAAAAAATTTGTTTTTTTTCCTGAAGTCTTTACAAAATACTCCATAGCAATGGCGTCCAAAAGAGCGCTGGTCATCCTGGCCAAAGGAGCCGAGGAGATGGAGACGGTCATCCCTGTAGATGTCATGAGGCGAGCTGGAGTAAGTCCCTCCATGTGTTCTAGCCCTCCCGCTTTGAAAACCCTTTTTTTTTTAATTTTTAAAAAGTCATTTTGAGGGGGGTGGAGGAGGGAAAAGAGGGCAGAGGAGGGTGGGTAATGGGTGATGGAGGGAGACTTGAGTTGCGACGGTGAACACGGCACATTATGCAGATGATGTATGGGAGAATTGTATTCCTAAAACCCGTGTGATCTTGTTAACCAGTGTCACCCCAATGCATTTAATTTTAAAAAGGTCATTTGGAATGAAATAATGCTCAGTTTATGAGATCTCTCAAACATAGCAGAGACTACGTAATAATGGCACATTTACCTGTTGTCCACCTTAAGTGCTTGTTAACACTTTGCCCCATTTCCTTTGGAGTGTTCTCGAAGAACACATGCTCTGGAGGAATAAAGCATTGCAGGGCACTCTGAATTTCCCTAGCCCTGTTCCCCTTCTGACCCCAGAGATGAAGTAGATAAAGTAGCGTTAGACTAGTTCGCACCTTGCGTGTCTATATGAGATATCTGTATGTGTGCTACGTAACCATAGTGAATACGTAAGTAGCACTTACTGAGCACTAGGCATCATTCTAAGCACTTCTAGAAACGCGTTTCGGCTGTTCCTGTGAGTTACTGCCAGCCTTATTCCGCAGTTGAAGGAACTGGTGCAGGAGACGCCAGATCCAGCGCCCACACTGCACAGTCAGTGAGTGGAAGAGCTCGTGCTCAGGCCCTCGTGGCCTGGCCCCCGAGTCTGAGACCCGCATTCCTCTGGTTCTCCGCAGTGGAGATACCTGTGGGTCCAGGTTGCCTATTTAACGTTGCTGCTTGGTGTTACTCTCTATGCACAGGCTACATTCTGCCTTTCTAAATTCATTCTCCTCTTACCTTGTTTCATGGCATTACAATACCGTTATTCCCGTACAGCCTTCCTTGTGCAAATGTGCAGTGGAAGTTTTCCAGGCTCGATGTGGGAGATTGAATTAGCTAGGCCACAGGATGGCCGCCGGCTGGTGTTACTAGATTTTGTTAAATGACTCCAAAGAACCAGCATGTGGGCCCATCAGTGGAGGAAAATTCCCGTTTTCCTGGTTCCAGCTCTTGGTATTGTCAGCTTTGTAAATTTTTGCAAGATGAAGTGGCATTTTGTTGTTTTATTGGCAGCAGTAAGTGCAGGGTGGCTTATTAATAGAATGATCATAGAATTTATCTTCCAAACCAGAATACCTGTGGGAGAAAGGACACCAACCAGACAGAGTACTGGGACAGCATCTGAGTCAGCACCGTCCCAGGCACACTGGGACAGACGTAGTTATTAAATATATATCACCAGTTTATGAGCTTAAAGTCAGCATGGTTTCCTTGCATTATTTCCTGTCAAGTTATTTTAAAACACAGGGTAGCTGTGAAAATGTTACTCTGTTTCAGTGTTCTTAAATATCATGATGGCGTTTTCTTTTAGATTAAGGTCACCATTGCGGGTTTGGCCGGAAAAGACCCTGTGCAGTGCAGCCGAGATGTTGTCATTTGCCCTGACGCCAGTCTGGAAGATGCAAAAAAAGAGGTGTGTTCTCCGTATGTGGAATTACTGCTCCCTGTGGCTTCTTTATCGGTTTCTTGAAATATCCTTTGAGTGTGTCTAAGGCTGTTGTTAGCACAGACTTATTTTAGGAAAGTTATTTTGCTTGAATGTCTTCCCCACACTAAGCCCTAGTAATGGAGGACTTTGCCTTTCTCCGTGGTGTGTATGGGGAGCCTGGCAACTCCCTGACTCCTCGTGTGCTCGGGAAGCGGCTGGGCGGCTGGGCGGAAGGGCGGGACTCCTCCAGCACTGCTGTCCCGCGCACACAGGCTGCCATGCCTCCTGTTACAGCTTCGCTCCTTGACATAAGACGATCACCTGCCACGTTTTCCATTCCTTTCTGATTCTCCATTTCGAAGCAGCGTTTTACCTTTCCTTGCAGCGGTGCGGGAGCAGCCTGATTCTTGTGGAGCAGCTCCTGCCCACTCAGTGGTTGGGTTAGGGTGGAGTAGGGGTTCCACTTAAATCGCGTCACTCTGTCAGTCCCCGTAGAATTAGGGTTCTCACTCCTGGGGACGACCACCACGTGCGTGAACCCGCCAGAGCCGAGGTCTCTCCCTTCAGAATCGTGCCCGCCCACGT
Organism: Macrotus californicus; assembly: GCA_007922815.1. Classification (NCBI taxonomy): domain Eukaryota; kingdom Metazoa; phylum Chordata; class Mammalia; order Chiroptera; family Phyllostomidae; genus Macrotus; species Macrotus californicus. The sequence continues at coordinate 91,625 of VMDR010001340.1, read as the reverse complement.
GCGCACGGGCACTTGTGCGCGCCCTTTCGTGGGACGCTGGCCCACCTGACCAGTGTGGCAGGTGCGTGGGCTGTGCCCTCCTGAGAGGAGAAGGAGGCAGAGCCAGCTTGGGACGGCCATCTGTGTCCCCCTGAGGGACCTGGGAGAATGAGTCCCCATACTTATGGCCCCCAAATGCATAGAAAAAAGTTGACTACTTCTGGTATGTTCAGATATTTCAGTGGTGAATTGTGGAGCCTTAGAATGTTATTTACATACCAAGTGTTGAAACTTTCTAAATAGCATGCTAAAACTAAGAGTAGAAGTAAGTCTGTTGTTTTCATCCTGTTGTATTGTAGAACAGTTGTCACCTCTTGTCTCTATTTATGGGTCCGGTCAGAGTCTGAGCTGAAATTCTGTACGTCACGTATGTTCTTTCTTAGTGTTCAGTTTCCTTTGGTTAAAACAACAGTAGGGCGTTCATAGATTCTAGAAGTAATTCTAAATGATAGATGTTGCTCTAAATACACTGAATTTTCATTTTCTAATCTGCTTAATGACTAAGTCTTTTAAACTTTTTTTGAACATGTGACGGTATTGTGAAGCCAATTTCCATGTTGTAATTTCAGCAAATTTGAAGTCATTCGATTTCTAGGATGTTTTGGCATTTAGGATACTAAGGTAGTACATCATATTCTCCTCCCAAGTTTCATTTTTCCTAAAGTTAAAAATGTTTTTCTTTCCCTTTTACTTAAAATTTGTTTTTCTTTTGATTTATTTCATTACTATGTACATTCTTGTTGAAAAATAACTCATACAGTGCCCGCTCCAGGAGCACGTTCACTAAAATTGGAACGACGCAGAGAGGATTAGCATGGCCCCCGCGTAGGGAAGAATAACTCAGACGGTGCAGAAGTATCTAAAGTCACAGTGTTCAGTGTCTCGTTCCCCCCCAACTCCATCCACACCACGCCTTCAGCATGCGGGGTGTCTCCCTCCTCTGTGCGTGTCTGTGTACTACACACACATGTGGGAGTGTGCATGTACACACACGTGCAGTTGTTTTCTTACGAGAGTGAGGTCATGCTATGCCTGCAGTCCCTCAGTGTGCACTGTCCTTCATGGCCCTGTGCACAGGTCTTCTCTGTGTTCTGCTATGACCCGTATTTAAAATATGAAAGTTTTATTTTTTATTTTTAAAGATTTTATTTATTTTTAGAAGGGAAGGGAGGGAGAAAGAGAGGGAGAGAAACATCAGTGTGTGGTCGCCTCTCACATGCCACCCCTCCCCCCATTGGGGACCCAGCCCACAACCCAGGCATGTGCCCTGACTGGGAATCAAACCGGCGACCCTTGGTTCACAGGTGGGCACTCAGTCCACTGAGCCGGGGCTGAAATATGAAAGTTTTATTGACCGTCACTTCCTTTAATGCACACTTCAAATGGAATGTTCTCACTCTCTTGTTTTATTTGTTAAACTGTTGCAGGGACCCTATGACGTCGTGGTTCTGCCGGGAGGTAATGTGGGCGCACAGAATTTATGTGAGGTAAGGACTGTGTACGGAAAGTGTTTCAGCCTCTGCTTGTGTTCTGTTGATCTTGTTGTTACTAAAATATTTCAGGAAGGAGGTTGTGAATATAATAGGAACAGGTGAAATGAACAACTCTAACAAGTTTAGAAAACCATTTCCGATGACACACACCACACAGTAAGCTGGGTCGGTGAACACGTGCTTGTTTGTGAACACATTTGGGGGACACAGTCCATGTGTCAGACTGCCTCGTCCCCTCAGCAGCCCCAGGAGAGGTCTGTGTTCCGGGCAGCGCTGCGCATGGAGAGATGAGGGCTTAGCTGTCTCAGCAACTGGGGTGGGGGCTGGGGCTCGCAGGGGCTGGAGCTGCCCGCCTGAGTGGAAAATGGTGTCAAGGGGCCACGGGTCACAGGGTCGCAGTGAGAGAGTGGGGGGAGGGAGGTGGGACAAACTCGTGAAGCAGGTGGAGTCAGACGTCTGGGGCTGCGCGACTGTCCCTGACCCTGCCACCCGAAGACCCCCAGACACCCCATTTCTCCATTCCAGTTCTTCCTCCTTGTAGTCCAAGACCCCGGGGAGGGGAGCAGTGATCACCCTGCCCAGGGAAAGTTGCTTTTCTCATCTCAACTTCAAATATTTTTAAGAAAATGATTCCTTTCCCTTATAATAAATGCCTTGATTGGGTTTAGAATACAGAAACATTGTGACTTTGATAATTTTTGTATCGAGCTATTAAGCATTTAGAACTATTGTTGAAAGTAGTTAGACTTAAGATCTTGTGATTTAAGCTGAAATCAGATTCTACGGAAGTTGCCAGCAGGCACCGGCTTAATGAGAACGTGATGTACTCTCGTCTTCTTTGAACAGTCTGCTGCTGTGAAGGAGATTCTGAAGGAGCAGGAAAGCAGGAAGGGCCTCATAGCCGCCATCTGTGCAGGTACCGTGCCCAGCCGTCCGGGCTTCAATGTGCTGTTGCTTTTCTCCGAAAACTGCGAGATGGGGTGATTGGCGCTTACACGACGCTGTTCCAAGTACTTCTTCCCCCTCGTGAAGCATGAAGGGCATCTGGAGCGGCGCTTTCAGTTTGGGTGGCATGACGTTGGGGTCATTTCAGAAATGAGTGCAATTGTTTTCCGCCTCTCCATGCCTTTCGGTCTGCATTCTGTGAAAGTCAGTGTTTTCTGTGTTTGGTTGACCTCGGGGGAAATATGGCCCTCTGGAATTCAGTAAACAGCTTGTTGCAGCAAATCTCCGGGCCAGGAAGCATTTCTGCCAGCACAGTCAGCAGAACCGCCAGACACAAACATAACCGCTCTGCCCTGCGCCTGCCCCGTGGCCTCGGGGCACTTCCTGCCTGGCCCTCTGGTCGAGTGCTCAATTCACATCTGCCCCGATTTAGAACGAGGCCAGTGGTGCTTCGGAGCTGTCCCCACGTCTTTGAAACGGTCATGTTTTGATTTCTGCTACCATTTTTAAATCCATTCTTGCTCTAATATCAGATGATCTTCTGCACCTTGCCTTTTTGCCAGAGTGTAATTTTGACCAGAGCCTCCCTCGTTACAGGTCTTTGTTAAATGTTTGTCAAAAGAGTGCCATAGCCCTGACTGGTGTGGCTCAGTGGGTTGGAGGGTGGTCCCGTAACCCAAGGGTCGTGGGTTCGGTTCCCAGTCAGGATATATGTGTGGGTTAGGGTTTGATCCTTGTCCCGGGCACGTACGGGAGGCAACCAGTTGATGTTTTTTTTCCTCTCATCGATGTTTTGCTCTTTCCCTTCCTCTCTCTCCAAAAGCAATGAAAGAACGTGCTCGGGTTAGGACGAAAAAGGGGACGGAGTGAACGAGCAGATGGGCGTGTTGGATAAAATGGCAGGGTTTCGTTCTGTGCGGTAGACTTTTTAAAAGGAGGGATCCTGGGACTTTGCATCAGAGCCGTGGTCCTCAGCTTCCTTTCAGAGGGTTTGAAAGGTCACAGCAGATTCTGTGAAGACATTTGCCTTTTCCCTTGTTCTCGCAGGAGTGACAGCAGTGTGTTGATGCTGCTATTCAGGCGTGGTGTGTGGGCTCCAGGATTCCTGTGTTGTAAACATTTTCCAGTTTTAATTTCTAATGGGACAGTTAACCCTCTTAACAGCTAAAGGGTTCCTGAAACCTCAGGGTTTGAGAACCGCTGCATTAGGGACTGGGACCAGCCATGGAAGGGACTACCCTGCTGGCTCTGTCCTCAGTTCGGCTCAGCACCAGCCTCTTGACCTGCCCTTGGGGTGCAGGGATTTATCTGCAGCCCAAATAGCCGCACCCCTCTTTGGGGAAGAAATCAAAGGTACTCTTAGTTGTGTAAGGACTTGGTCCCGTCGCCCCCACCCCCAGGCCCCTCGGCTGTCCTCACTCGAGGAGGAAAGGAAGGCTTGGGGCTGGGGCTGTTCCCTCATGACTCTGCTAAAAGCAGAAACCACACATCAGTTTGCCCGCGGTGCCGCCAGGGTTGCAAGTCATCAGCCCCATCTGGTTCACTGTGCTGAGCCCAGGCGAGCTGGCATGCCTAGGTCTTAGAATTGTTTAGTTGGCGTAAGAAGTAATGGCGTCTAAGTTTGCCTTGTGGGTGTCCTGCACTGCTCTCCTGGGCATTGCAGAAAAGAGGAAAAGTGTGATGAGAAATGAGATGATTCTTAAATGTTGCAGTTATGAATTGGGAAGCGTTTACTGAACTGAAGGAATAGTAGTCTAGCCCCTAACGCTGTGAGAGAGAGAGACAGAAACTGGAAGGGATACTATCGTGAAAGTCAAAAACAAAATAATAAAATATCACTCTGGGGGGGAAAGGGAAGGAAGCCTGGAAGTGAGAGAGCCAGCCTGGTCGGTACCTGACCCTATCTCAGGGACCCTGGAGTGGGGCTGAGGGGTGGCCGTGGTGTTCTTTCTGTGAATCACCACATGGTGGCGCCGATGGCTTCCCCCTCTTAGTTGTCCAAGGGGATACTGTCCACCCTTCCCCCTGCCCCTGCTCAGAGCTGGGTCCCGGCAGAATTTGAGGTAGTGGTGGTAGTTAAATACCTCTTCTCTCATTTTTCCAAGTAGAATTTTTAAGCCCCAGACAGCAGCAATGAAGAGCTTACCCTGTGAGTAAGGTGTGAGCAAATTCCTCTGTTCAACTGTAACGTAGACTTATTGACACAATAAGTGGGCAGCAGTTTTATCACCTGAGAGGGGCAGCCTCCAGATCCCCAGTCGCTGCCTGATCACTCTCCTCACAGTACAGTCATCTCTCGAGGTTCGCTTTGAAATACAACGTAAGTGATTATTTATTTCTTAAAATCTTATAAAACTAGAATAAAGGACAATTCATGAATTCATTCAAATAAAAATTGAGTGATTATGCAGTTTTATAGACTTTAAAAGTTGCTGTCCTACACAGTTGTCTCATATTGAAGATAAGAGTCAGGTGGAGAGAGACATCAAATATCTGAGGCTTTTGATTCACGAGAGATGTCAGGGCCTGGCCCGAGACTGACACCTGATGCCGGCAGGAAGCTTGTGCGATCCCACAGTTTGTTTGATCTTCCTTCGTAGCAGCTCTGATCTGAGCAGCCTGTCGGTTTATTATGTAACTACTTTTCACTTGGAATCGTGTTGCAGGATGAAAGGTCAGGAAGATCCAGTGCTCAGGTTTGCTGAGGCTCAAGTGTAACGGACAGTCCTAGTGTCTTAGCCACAGTGCCCGAATCATTTCAGGGGTCAAGGCGCAGTTCTAAAGCATGTTTTTCTGGGTGTGACATGAGGTCTTAGAGAGGTTTGTGTGCGTGGCTTAGAGAAAAAAGGTAGAATAACTACTTAGTTTTAAAGCCCTGGTCAGGTAGCTCAGTTGGTTAGAGCCAAGGCTGCGGGTCCCACCCCTGGTCAGGGCACACACGAGAGTCAGTCCGTGACGGCATAAGTGAGCGGAACAACAACAACAACAAAAGGTTTTAAGATGATGTTGCAAAGGTGTCAAAACGTTTTTGGTTTGTCCTTACTGGTGGCCATTACACCCAAAATATGTTTGTGATTGTCAGTGCAGTTGACCATTTCAGTGAGTCCATTTTGATAAATTTGATAGCAACTGCGTATTTTTTACATTTTTATTTTAAAAAGAAAGGCATAGAGGATCGCACACTGACATTTCTTCATGGTTCTTAGTTAGTTTTAATAAAATGCTAGTGTCTTCATATCTCAGATTTGTAGACATTCCACAGGTATCTCCTCCAGGGCGGGACAATATTCTATTCATTTAATAATTTTACCACCCAGCCCTGGCTGGTGTGGCTCAGTGGATTGAGGGCCAGCCTTTGAACCAAAGCATTGCCAGTTCAGTTCCTAGTCAGGGCACATGTCTGGGTTGTGGTCCAGGTCCCCCGTTGAGGACGTGTGAGAGGCAGCCAATTAGGGTTTCTGTTGCACATCACATGGATGTTTCTCTCTCTCTCTCTTTCTCCCTCCCTTCCCCCTTCTAAAAATAAATACAATCTTTAAAAATAAATAAATACATAAATGTACTTTACCTCTCATACTAAGAAGTATATAATTTCAGAATCAAGTATATTTTGGGTAAGAGTCTCTTGATTTTGAAGAATACTTTTGCAATTTTTAAAACAGGTTTTTCTGTCTACACTTAAATCTTTTTATTCATCTTCTTTTTAGGTCCTACGGCTCTTTTGGCTCATGAAATAGGTTTTGGAAGCAAAGTTACAACACACCCACTTGCGAAAGACAAAATGATGACCGGAAGTAAGTGTGTGCGTGTATCGAATGAACAAAAAGACCTCCTCAGAAAGCTGCGCCTTCGCATGGCTGCCGGCGCGCCCGGTGCCGCCTGTGCCACCTGTGCCACCTGTGCTCGGGGGCTCTGTGGGCTGAGGGGTGGGGCACTCTCCTCTCTACAAGTGTGCTACCCGGGGGGAGGGCACTGGCGGCAGGCCAGGGAGGCCTCTGGGGGACGCCCTGGTGCGGGTGGCTCCCAATGGTCGCCGGGTGAAGTGGTGACGACACGCCAGTCTAACCAGCATTTTTACCGGGTGCTTTGCCAGTGGCCCGAGGGTAAATTTTAACCCTCAGCAGCAGTTTCAGAAAGTGCCCTTTGCCCGTAGTCCAGAGCAAAGTGAACGTTGTTCTCTTCCTTCAGAGAGCGCCTGGGTGGCAGGCCCGTTTCCTTTGGTAACATGTTTCTTTGATAAATACCAGCTAGATATTTAACTTTTATTAGTTTATGTTTATAAAAAGAATTTCTTTTCACGGTAAGAAACGCAAAGAGGATAGAAGGGGGTGAAGTAAATGCATGTTCCTGTCTTAACCTCCCCACTCCTTCTCCTTTTCAGAGGTAACTTCTGTTCAAAGTTTCTTGTGTAGCTCTAGAATTTTCTCTGCACGTACGCGTTATCCTTTGTAGTTTAGCATTTTTATTCCAACGAGAGCTAGTAAGTGTATTGCTCCATAGCTTGCTTTTTTAACCTGACATTGTCTTACATCTTTTTTTGTTATTTGTCAAGTGTTTCTTTCATTTCCTTGTGTTGCGTATTATTTGGAGGCTATAGAAGAGGCAGGGCACTGTGTCTGCCCTCTAGGGGTTAACTGCTCATGGAGACACAGGCGGCAGGTTTTAAAATACCAGGTCGTGTCTAATGAACAGCAGAACCAGGCACCGGAATGTCCGACTGCATAACGACTGGTGCCTCCTCGGGGACAGCTACTGCTTCTCAGCGTGACGTTCCGAGCACCAACCAGGTGCCTTTTGTCAGACAGGTGGTGTCTTCCTCTGTCACCTGCCCCTCGAGTGGGTGTCACAGAGAGGCAGAGACCCTGGAAGTTGCAAAGAGAAAGAAAAGTCACACCTGTGCACATAATTGCAAGAGAAGCAGAGATTTCCAGTTAGAAGCCAGACATGGTTCATCTGGTGTGCAGCTAGTGAGGAAACTGAGTTAAAATACCAACCAGCCAAAAACCACTGAACGAACACACAAGACCACGTGTGAATAGTATCAGAAGCTGACTTGAAGGGACCTGCGGCCGATGCATTTTCTCCCCCACTCAGTGCTGCTCTGGGCTATTCTGAATTAAGACGCACAGCACAGCAAGTAACACATATTATCTTTCCACTGCAAAACGATGGTGTTTTTCATTACATTGCTGTGTTTTTAAATTAATAGACTGTCTTTTTTAGAGCAGTTTTAGGTTCACAGCAACATTAAGCAGAAAGTACAGCGGGTCCATATATCGCCCCCACCCCTCCGCATGCACAGTCCCCTGCACACCAGCTTCCTTTCCTGCCCTGGACGGGACGTTTGTCACAGTCGGTGAAGCGGCGTCGACACATTGTCATCTCCAAAGTCCACAGTTTACATTAGGGTTCACTCTTGGTGTGGCATATTCTGCACGTTCTTAAATTTGACCCAAGGTAGTATTTTCTTGAAAACTATGATTTTATCGTAGTTGCTAGAAGGGTACTAAGTTGTCAGAACTATCTGTATGAAAACTGACCTTTATTTTTCCATTACCACTTAGTCTTAGGCCTCCCTCCTGAAAACTTTTTTCTAAAAACATCTTTCACTTCTGGGCATTTTTCAATGTAGGCATTTAATTTGCTTTGAGCTGATGAGGAGGAGTTGGAGGGCCAGAAAGAACCAAATCCGGCTTCCCGTAGTAGTCAGGACACATCAGAGGGAAGAGTGGAGTGGGACACACTTCTCCGTGACCTGAAGGTGTACGTGTTGCTCCTGTTTTCATGTAATGCCTGGAGAACACTGAGGCTGGTCCGGAGTAGAAACACAGTGAGGCTGTAAAAACTCGGGGGTGTTCACAGGTATTATTCGGTGGAGCCTCCCAGGCCTCAGGCCCCACCCTGTCAGCCTCACCAATGAGGAAACGGGCTCAGAGAGGCTGGACTGCCTGCCCAGAGTCAGGCTGGAGCTCAGGCCCAGCCTCTGTCCTCACGAGGTCCTCACAGGCAGCCAAGTTACCAGGCATTGAACGTTGTCAGTCAGCCCTATTATAGGAAAAATAATGTGCGAAGTTTCTGCCCCTTCAGACATTCCAAGATGGAGCTGGGATTACTTCTGGGTGTCCTCCCACTGGCTGTCACCGTGAATTCAGCAGATCAGTATGAGATTTTTATTCAAATAAGCAGTCTCATCTGAGGGGCAAAGTCTTTCCATTTCTTGCTTATTAAAGTAAATACATCGTGACTTTCGTTTGTTTTCAGTTCCCACTGGTTCGTTGCTTTAGCAAGCTGCCGACTGCCTGGTCCCAGCCATGAGGAGCGGGCTCTCTGGAGCCCGGCGACCGCTTGTCGTGCTCTCAGGCAGGTGCCCTTGCCTCCCTGAGCCTAGTTTCCTCCTCTTGTTGGCGGTTGGCAGTAGCACCTGCCTCAGGGTTGTTGGTGGCTCAGCGAGGTAACATCTTTGACTCAGAACACTGCCCGGCCCGAGCCCACCGCAGTGAGCAGGCCGCTCTGCCTGGCCACTGTCCAGTCAGACTGCCACCACTCTGTACTGGTGGTTGGTTTGATCGGGTCCCACACAGTCCTGTGAGGTTGGTGTCATCCCCATTTGACAGAAGAGAACAGTGAGGCTCGGAGAGGTCAGATAGTTACTAAATGGCAGATGTGGGATTTGATCCCAGTTCCCCTTAAAGGGCCAAATAGTAAATGTTTCAGGCTTTCAGCAACTAAAGGAGCCAGACCACGTGCCCAGGAGCTGTGTTAGTGGCTGATGCTTTGCCCCTGGCCTCCCCAGGTGCTTTATCTCTGAAGAGACTCCTGGTTTTGTGGCGTTTGCTTAGAGTTAAGGGGAATTAATGCCCTGTGCCAGAATGGTTATGAGGTGTGACTTCTCCAAGCACCAAATCAGCAGCTGCTGCTTGTGCTGTTTTTCTCCCGATTGCCACCAGGTGGCGGTAGTGGACAAGCGCGACCATTGGCTCTTCCTGGTTGTAATTTTGAAAAGCACCGTGGAACATCTTTGAACATCTTTAACTAGTTCAAGCGGTATTTGTAATATTTCACCTGCAAAGCAGTTGTTCAGTGAGCCGCTTCCATAGAATTGGGCCTCACGCTGCCCCGTGCAGGCAGCGCTCTGGAAGACCCAGCTCAGCTGGTTTTCTAGCTTAGCATTTGAATGGCCTTGGCCTGCTTTGACCTTGAGCAAGTGGGGTTAGACTGAAAACCTTTCCACTCAGACCAGGGGTCCTCTTCAACTCCCCAGTAGTGTAACTAGGAGACTTTTGATGTTCTTTATTCTGTTACTTCAGTGGGTGACTTGGTTTTTAACGAGGAAAGTAAGGCAAGTTCTCGTAGGTGGTCACGCTGGTCCCCTCGGAAAGGATGGAGCTCCTCATAAGGGCTCTGACACCTCTGCTTTACGGGGAGTGCTCAGGTGACGTTTCTGAGTGTGTGCGCTGAACGGGCCCCTCTGGAGCCCTCCCTGGGCTCTGGAAGCGGCCCCTCCGGAGGGGTGGGGGGAGATGGGCGGTGGTCTGCGCTGCTTTCAGGGTGGGGGACTGCCTGCATGCTTGCTCCAGCTGCAGTGACAACGTGGCAAGGTTCCTCAGAGGACCCTCCTCAGCATTAACCCCCTCCCTTAAACCTGTTTGTCCTTCGTGTCCCACGTCACTGCGTGGCACCACCCCCACCCCCAGTTGCCTGGGACAGACAGCTGGGAGTCATCTTTGACGCCTCTCCACGTCCAACCCTTCACTAAGTTCTGGGCGTTTTCTCTAAGCTACATCGCAAACCTTCCGTTCCTCTTTTTTGCCACCGTCCCCACTGGATGGCAGGTTCTTTTCTGTCCCTGTTCTGGTTCCTTCCAGTTTGGTCTCTGAGTTCAGGCCAGGCCCAGAGGGCTTACACCCTGTGACACAGAGCTCAGAGTCATCTTTAGGTGCTGGAGGAAGTTGGCAGCTGTTTTCAAGGGGGAGGGAGCCGGAGGGGCTTTGCATTTTGGAACGGTCACCTTTTTTGGTGGTGAAGAGTGTGGAGCGGGGGGGAAGGGAAGCCAGAAGGAGCCTGTGATACATAGAGCCTGTGGTAAGGCCGTGAGTGATGGGCACGGAGCATCCTTCAGTCTCTGGGTACCTGGGGGCATCTCCTGGGGGCCATCGGTACTGTACGCCCAGCCTTCTAAAGAGTCGACAGTGATTAGGGAGCCTGCTGGCCAGCTCATAGCTGGGTCGGTGCGGGGAGGGGTATCCACACTGAGACCGCACCGAGGGAGCAGGTGGTGAGAGGAGCATTCTGGGCCGGGGAGCAGCCAGTGTAGCGCTCCCTGGGGCAGGAAAGTTGGGGTGTGCTCCATAATGGGTGGGGGGGGCCTCTCCGCTGAGGGCTAGTTCTGTGCGCAGCGGGGTCTGCGTGGGGAGCCTGAGAGTCCGTGCAGAGGAGCCCCACCTTTGTGGTCTGAGTCTTGCCTGCATGTGGGAGAAGCAGGTTCCCTGTTGCTGTCTCTGCAGAACACCTTCAGTGAGGGGTGCAGCAGGGACATGGTCCCTGAGAAAGGAGGGTGTCTCCCTCCACAGTCTCTCCCATCCCGATGTGTCCCGTTGCCATGGTTGGTTTGTGGGACAACAGAGAGTGTGCATGACACAGGTCATTGGCACTGCCCACAAGCTCCACCCTCAGCCCCTCCCCCCCAGCGTGTATTATAGAGAAGGAGAAACAACTGACCCTCTGCCTTGCTGAGCACTTGGCCCAGAGCCCTGTAATAAAAGACAGACTAACAGGAGAAGAACTAAAGAAGTTTGTTGACATGTCTCACTCTTGTGCATGGGAGCTACCCAGGGAAAAATGGGTCACTTCCCGATGTGGCTTAGAGTTTGGACTTAAATACCATCATAAGTGAAAGGGGCGGGGGAGGAAGTAGTTTTCAGGGGAGATGGATGGGCCCTAAGGAGAGGAGAGGGGGGGGATGATAGTCAGTGTCAGAGTCGGTCTGGATGTGGGGTCGGCTTCTGGCCTCCTCTCCGGTGATGAGAGTCCACCTGCCCCGGGTTATGAAGCTCCTGGGAGGGGCTGGTGGTCCCTGAGCCACTCTGGGAGGTTCTGTGTCTGTGCAGGTGAGGGGGTGCAGAGAAAGCCTCATTTCACCAGCTTTTCTGGCCCCTGCCCTCTGCTGCTGGACAGCTTCCATGTCTTCCTGCTGTGCTTTGAAGGCTGGGAGGGCCCGATTGGTTGTGAACGGCTGGCTGGAGTGTTGGGTGTGCTTGTAGTTTATTCGTGGGAGACCAGTGATAGGCTGTAAAGGGAATGGAATTGCCGAGTGATGCTCGTGCTTGTCCAGCAGAGCCCTGTAGGATGTAACCCTTTTTTTATTTTTACATCCAAGGTCATTACAGCTACTCAGAGAGTCGCGTGGTGAAGGACGGCCTGATCCTCACGAGCCGGGGGCCGGGGACCAGCTTCGAGTTCGCTCTTGCTATTGTTGAGGCGCTGAGCGGCCAGGAGGTGGCTCAGCAGGTGAAGGCTCCGCTGGTGCTCAAAGATTAGATCACAGGCATCAGATAACGGGTTAGAAATAGCTGCGCGTCCTCCACTTCTCCACGTGCACGTTAGACAGAGATGGGCGGGTTCTGGACGGGGAAGCCGCGGCACTGCCCTTGTGAAGCGTGGTTGCGAAGGGACCCTCCACAGGTTCCTCGCCCACAACTGGGTCCCCACATTTCTGAACCTTGATTGCAGAATAAAGAGGACATTCAGCAAACTACCAGGTGTCCCTTTTTTTTGTCTCCCCTTGCTTTTGTGGGACCAAATTCAAGACCGGCTTCACATGCAGCCCCTCACTATTGATGCAGCTGCTGAAACGTAAGCACAGTGGCCACGCCTGCTGTGGCGATTCTTCAGAGAGAAATGGGTGTCTGGTCCTCAGGCACAGAGCTCCCAGACCCTTAGTATTTCCTCGGTGTGGGGAGCGGTCGCTGTGTCTTGTTAGGTTCGTGAAGCTGCTCTTGGATCCCACCCAAGGGTAGGGGCTGGTGGCCAGTGGAACCAATCGTTGTTAGAGGGTTGGAACTTTCAGAGGCACCCCTGGGTTTTCGGGGGGGGAGGGGGGCTGGAGGTTGAATCAGTCACCAGTGGCCAGTGACTTAGCCATGACGATGTGATAAAGCCCCCGAAAGGACAGGTCGTCAGTACCTTTCTCGGAGTGCTTCCACTGTGGGAAAGCAGAATGTCCCACGAGTCACCAAGCTCAGCCCCGAGCTCCACAAGGACAGAAGTTCCTTCCTCCTCCGAGACCTCCCCGTGTATGTCCATATGGCTGTTGGTTTACACCCTTTAATATCTCTCGTAAGAAGTTGGTGATCTAGTGAGTAAGTGGGTTTCCTTGAGTTCATGAGCCATCCCAGCAAATCTGTGGGACCAAGGAGGGGCATATGGACCCTCCCACCTGTAGCTGGTGGGTTAGGAGCACGGGCCAGCCTGGGCTGGTGCCTGGCGCTGCAGTGGAGGGTGGTCCTGTGGGCCTGAGCCCTTTCCCTCTGGAATCTGATTCCTTCTCCCGTGGTGTCACAACGGGGTTGAGTCTCAGACACCCTGCCGGCCTAGTGTTGCTCGGTGTGGGGAAGCCTCCACATGTGCACACAGGGAACTGCTTTCAACACACGGCACACATCCAGGACAAAAAGCATGAAGAAGAAGGAAGGGGCTCTGACTGCTCCCCTATTTGTCAGCTCGGCATCTTCAATGGCGTTGGAGCCCGCCAGTAAAGTGGGCTGTGATGGTCATTGGCATAGACCAGCCCCCCTCTGGCCATTGCAGAGAGGCCGCAGGCAGAGCTGAGAGCTCCGAGTCCGGGGCGGGCTCTGCTCTTCCTTCTCCGGTAACAACTCCTCGCTATTCATGCACAGGACCCACCCAGCTCCCACAGCAGTGGCTGGCACACACCCCAGGCTGGGCAGGTGACCCAGGCCCTGCCAGGCAGAGCCTGGTCTTCCCCTGCCCGCGTGGCCCAGGTGAGAGCAGTCAGCTGGTGCAACTCGGTGCTGAGCCTCTGCCTAGACCAGCGTGTGCTCTCCGTGTGCTGGGTGGGCAAGGGGACAGGCATGAGACTGGAGCCACTGACAGCCGCCCTGGCATGGTAACGCGACGTCAGCACGGGGTGCGGTGCTGGCACGGTACGGGGGCAGGGCCCAGCTGTGCCCGAGCGTAGATGTCAACTGCCCCTGCTGACAGTTCCCCGGCGTTCTTGTTTGCTCACTCACCGGTGACAGATACCACGGCAAAGGCATGAAGTAGTGGTCAGGCCTCTGAAAACAGCGAAGCTACGAAGGGCGATCGAGCACTCAGGGGGGGCCCTTTGCAGCCTCTCCCATTCTTCCCTCCTCTGACAGGACAGATGTCAGCAAACTGTCTGGAAAGGCTGGTTTGCAGACACCGTAGATGTGCGGACCACAAGTCTGTGTCACAGCTGCTGCCTCCTCCTGGCCCCGGAGCAGCCACGGACACGGCAGGCCAGGCGCTGCTCCGAGAAGGAGGCGGCGGCAGAAGCAGTGGGGGTGGCCCTTGGGCTCTGGTTGGCTCAGCCCGACCGGAAGGCCGGGCAGGTGGTGATTGTTGAAACGAGAACACGCAGTTGCCCACGTGGATCAGCACCATGAAGGCCCAAGCAGGCTGCGGGTGAGACCTTCCGTGTGGGGGGCGGGGTAGGGTAGGTCCCAGGGGAAGGGGCCTTGGGGCTGAGGCCTGAGGTGGGGGTGGGCGCTGGGTTTCATTCCCTCTGCAGCTCTGTTCTGTTCTGCTGTGTACCCAGCCTGTCCCTGGGACCGGAAATAAGCTACTGAGAAACAGTCTGTCCTTGCGGGGCTTGTAGGAGAGGGAGAGAAAGAACACACAAATTTAAGACAAGCTACATCCTGTGAAGAACAGGGGGGACCAGGGTGGCTGGAGAAGGCCACTTCGGACAGGAGAGACCAAGGCCCCGAGGCCGGAGCGCTTGGGCTGCGAGGGAGCAGCCCCGGGGGGCTGGGGAGCTGGAGACCAGCCTGGAACTGACTCAGATGGGAACCCCTCGCTGCAGGAGGGCCCTCCCTGATCCTGCTTAGCTCCAAGGCTCCCTCTGTAGAGAAGTGGACCCAGTGCGGGGGGAGGGTAGGCTACAGCGGGTGAGGATGGGTACCCCGCATCTCCAACTCGAATACCACGTCACCTGGAGCGTCCATGTCCTGAGCCGCGTGGGGGGCAGGCGGGGTAGGTTTCGAGTTCAGGCTGAGGAATCTGAGGGGTCTGCAAAACGCACCTTTCATAAAGGAGAAAACTCGAGACCTGCCTCCTTGGAACCCACCACGCACTAGAGTCACGTGGCTCCGTGGTGAGCACTGGCAGCTCTCCCGAGTCACGGGCAATTTTACCTGTAGCCCCCACCCCGGGTCAGCTCCCTGGAGTTCTGGAGAGATCCACCAGAAAGTTGCTGCTGAAGATGATCTCTGAGGGTTGGACCAGACAGGAGAGCATTTCTTAGAGACCCCTCAGCCCGCGTGGTGCGGTGGTGTTTGGGGTGTGCTCCAGGGCCCTCCTGGGCCCTTTCCGACCAGGTGCAGGATTACTGGCTTCAGGCGAACTGATAACATTTAAGAGTCTCTTCCACACCTGCCCCCTCCTTCTAGGCAGTTAAGGGGCCAGGCCGGTGGTGGGGGGTGGCTGTACGGAGGAGGAAGGCTTGGGGACTGAAGTGGGAGGGGCTGTTGACATGCAAGCACCTGGCGTTGGAGTTTGGGCATGTGGCCCATCCTGCTGCCCTGGGCCGCCTCCTAAGCCCGGGTGAGAGGCCGAAATCCAGGGACTTTGGGCATTCTTTCTTTTCTCTTTTTAAAAGACTTCATGTGTTTTTAGAGAGAGAAGGGAAAGGAGGGAGAAGGGGAGAGAACCATCAATCAGTTGCCTCTCTCACACGCTCAGCCGAGGACCTGGCCCACAACCCAGGCGTGTGTCCTGACCAGGAGTCGAACGGGTGAACTTTGAGTCTGTGGGACCGTGTCCGACCCACTGAGCCGCACTAGTCAGAGTGAGTGTCATTTCTTTTACTCACTTGAGTACGGCTGTGGAGCTCCAGCGTTTCGCTTGCCCGGGGCTGGCGGAGAGTTAGGGAGGAGGTGCGTTCCAGGAACCACGGAGCAAAGGAGAAGTCCTCCTGGGGTGGGGCTCAGGGCCCCTGACCAGCTCCGGCCATGGCTCTCCTGCGGGCGGGAGGCGGCCAGGCACCGATCCCTGAGGCCCTGGCCAGAGCGTTGGTCCAGGGAAGTGGCGGCCGTACTGGCCTTACGAGGGAAGCAGCAGTAATGGACTTTGTGTCACGTGAGCTGGGCAGCTGACCTGTCTCGCACTTCCCACAAGAGGGGTCACGCGGCAGGTCTCTGTTCTGACCCTGGGGCTCTCACGCGTCACGTCTTAGCGAACTTGCCCCCGCACGTGCAGACCCACGCGCTCGGTCCTCTCGGCAACCTTACGAAGTGGCCGTTGTCCGTTGTAAAATGAAAAAGCCTAGTGTCTCCAGTGGCCAGGAACCTGTCCTGTGCCGTAGGGCTGTCCAGAAGGTCACAGGCTACAATGGAGGGGGCTGTACATTTCATAAACTGCAACATTCAGTGAAAAGTATCATTTTCATGTCGCCAACGGTATCATCTTCGAGTCTGGTTATGTGTTCTGTGTTCTAGGCCAGCGATTTTCACCCGGCGCGCCGCAAGCATTTTTAAAACGTGGGACACCTGACTGTTTAGTCGGGGCACTGACCTCTTTTCCCTTGGACTGTCGAATAAAATAGCCAACGCAACAATAGCTCTCTGGTGTGAACGAATCAAAATTACACCTATTTTTTTTTTGTCAGATTGGCAAAAAATATTATTCTCTGCTGTGCCGCAGTTCTAGTAATTAGTTTCGGTGTTTTGAGATGAAAACCGCTGAGAACCGCTGCACTAGGGTGTCGGTTCCCTAAGGAAGGAAGAAAACGTTTTCCTGCAGAATCACCTCACAGTTTCGAGTGGTTTGTTGCCCTTTTTGGAAAATTCCCTGCCTTTGCCCTAATCGAGGGACCTGGGCGCCCTCACAGCAACAGTGGGGCAGGGCCACGTTCCCTCACCTGCCTCCTTTTAGCGCCACGTGTGGGCTCAGAGCCACGCGGTGGCAGGAAGGGACCCCAGGAAGTCCTGTCGCTTCTGGGCAGGACGCATCCTGCTCATGCCCAGCGTGGGGTCCTTCTCCTCAGACCCAGCTCCAGCCTCAAGGCCCCGGGGCCAGGCTCTCATGGGACCACCCACTGAGGAAGAATTCATTTATCGCCACTGTTGCTGTTGTTAAAAAAATGTCCAAACCTGGAGAGGATTTTTCGAGTTTAGTTGAGCCAAACTGACCACATGGGCTGGGGAGCAGGCTCCCAAATGCTCCTGAGAATAGTGTGCAGCTTCTTTATGCCTTTGAAACAAAAGGAGGGAAAGGAAGGAAGGTCCCACAGAGGTGGGACAAGGCACGCGGGGGTTGGATTACAGGGTCCGTGACAAGATCTTTTGCTCTCTGGAGGTGGTTATTTCAAAGGCGTGTGAACCTCGGTGCACAGAAACCACGGACAGGGCCGGCTCCGGCAAAGGTCAGCTTTCTACTAGAAAGTTGCAGGCCTGGGGCGCGACTACTCGCTGTGACCCGCCCAGTTAGCAATTTATGATCAGATCACCCGGTGAGGCTACTTTCCATAAACCCCTTTTCCATCCACATCACCATCACCATTATCGTCATCTTATCATCCTCCTCCTCCTCTTCGTGTCCTGCGGCCGGCAGGGGCTGCTTCAGGTTCCGAAACAAGTCCTGGGCCAACCAGGTCTCCCGCTGGCCTCACGCTGTGCCTCCCGACTCAGCTGCTGTGCTTCGCTTTTTCATTTTCGTGTGTGAGCACGTCCTGCTCTTGGAGATTTTTGCTTGGCTTAAAAGTAACGTTAGAATGAAAAGTTCATTGTCTTCAAAAATCAGGAAGAAAAAGAAGTCGTGGGTCACGGGAGCCATGTGCAGACACAGACGCTGGGTAGGAGGGCAGAATCTGAGGCTCTGCCTCGCGGGAAAGCGACCCACCGGGATCAGGGCCTCAGCGTGGTCCACGTGTTTGCTTGAGTGGTTTTTCAAAAGCCAAGCAGAGGTGATTATGCCATAAAGAGTGTGCTTGGTTCGGGTTTCTTTTTTCAAAGGGAGGATAATATTTCACCAAGTTTACCGAAGAGAAAGTTGTGCTTTGTTTTTACTCCCAAAGGGAATGCTGTGTATTGGTCCCGAATTCCCGTGCTGTCCCATCCCAAGAGCTTGTCCTTCCCTCCCGGTCTCAGTGTGAGGCCTTGGCCTTGTTGGCCTGGCCTTGAGCCTCCAGGCCCCACCAAGGTGAGGTATATGGTCAGTTTCAAACAAAAAGCAGAGTTCCCTCCATTCAGTGCCAACTGACCAGCCCTGGGGAGGTGGGGTGATAAGGTGGCAGCCTTGTCATGGGCAACTTGCCAGGTGAGAGGCAGGTAAGAAGGTGGTAGGGGAACCGGTAGTGAAGCCTGCGACCCTGAGTGGTCCTGTGCTTCTCCGTGAGCAGGGAGTCAGTGCAAGAACAACTGCAGCACAGCAGCAGGACGAGACCACCTCTTTTTTAAAACGTGGTGTGTTTCTCCATCCCCCCTCCAAGAACGACCGCCGCTCGGTGTGCTTCCAAGAGAGCCAATCAGTGCCGATCGTGGATAACACTTGTGTGTGTCGTTAGTGCAAGAGACATCGAGCTCCGTGCACCTGCGTCTTTTTTTAAATCCCCCCCTACCTGAGAGAAGTATCTATCAGTTGCCTCTTGCAGCCCCCAACTGGGAACCTGGCCTGCAACCCAGGTACGTGCCCTGACTGGGACTTGAACCAGTGACCTTTCAGTTCACAAGCCAGTGCTCAATCCACTGAGCCACACCAGCCAGGGTTAATGCCACCTGCATCTCACAACACTTTTTAAAATTCAGTTATACAGTGGATCCAGCAACATCTGCTCACTGGCAAGGACCCGTGTGGTCCATGAATACGTAAAGCAACACCTGACCATCCCCTCTTGTGCCTGTGCCCTTTGCCCACATTCCCTCTTTGGAGTCCCTCTTCCATGAACTTACAAATGTGCGATCGTACACATCCGCACCCACACACGCTGTGTGATATGGTACATGCCCACAGATATGCACGCTATTGTTTTAAGGAGTGTTTTTAAGTGGATAAGTAGCATCCTACCGTGTACACTGTCTTGCAGATCGAATGTTTAGACACTTGATATGTTTCAGAGACCTAAGCCCATGAGGTTGATTCTGTTTCTGTAACAGTTGAACAGGATTTCTGCAGCACCGCTGGGCTGTGAAATTTTTAACCGTTCCCCTGCTAATGCATTTCCCCCCATTTTATTTATCATGGTAACATAAGCAACATCAAAGTTATCATCTTCTCCTTGTTAAGTGCGCAGTTCAGGGGCCCGTTGTGCAGCTGCCACCACCGTCCATCTCTGGGACTCCCTCCTTCCATCGTGCAAAACTGAGGCTCGGTCCCCACTGCACACTCCCTCCCTCCCAGCCCCCGACCCTGGCGCCCCCATCTACCTTCTGTCTCTCTGAGTCAGACCCTTCCGGGGACCTCACAGGAGCGGGCTCAGACAGCCTTTGTGTTTGGTGACTGACTGACTCAGCATGATGTCCTCCAGGTCCACCCCTGCCATAGCCGTGGTAGAACCCCCTTCCCTTTTGAGGCTGAGTGACAGACCGCCACTTGTTGACCCACTCCTTTGCTGACGGACACCCAGGTCACGTCCACATTTAGCTGTTGTGAGTAATGCTGTTGGGAACAGGGGGTGTGCGAATTTGTCTTCGGGAGCCCGCTTTCAGTTCTTTGGGGTCTGGACCCAAAAATGCACCCACTTACAGGCACTGTTGCCGGGGCACACGGTAGCTGGATTTCTGACCTTTTGAGGGCCATCTGTCCCGGCGTCCACAGCCGCTGTGCCATTTCACCTCCCAGGAACAGCACACACGTTTCCAGTCTTCACGTCCTCACCACACTTGTCCTTTGTTTTTTTTAAATAGTAGCCGCCCTAATTTTGAGGTGGTATCTTCTTATGGTCTTGATTTGAATTTCCCTAATTATTAGTGATGTTGACCATCTTTCCATGTGCTTGTTGCCCATTTGTATGTCTTCTCCAGATGTCTATCCAATCTTCTGTTCATTTTTAAATTGGGTTTAGTTTTCTGGTTGATATTAATGCATTTTATTTTTTTAGTTATTAAATAATTTTTTAAAGATTTTATTTATTTATTTTTAGAGAGAGGGGAAAGGAAGGGAAGGAGAAAGCAAAGGAGAGAGACATCAGTGTGTGGTTGCCTCTCATGTGCCCCCTGCTGGGGACCTGGCCCACAACCCAGGCATGTGCCCTGACTGGGAATCCAACCAGCGACCCTTTGGTTTGCAGGTCAGCGCTCAATCCACTGAGCCACACCAGCCAGCGCTACAGTTATTAAATATTAAATACAGTTTTTAAATGTTACAGGGAATACATTTGTGCATACATTTTTGTACAAGTGTGAATATTTTCTGAGAATTTTTCTGATCAAAGACCAGGCACACTGACTTTGTAACGTCCACGTTGCCCTCCAATTTGCCTGTTTCCTCCTGTGCTCAAGAATTCTGATTATTATGCATCTTTTTACTTTAAAATCTCTATTGTGAAATAGCTTACATACAGAAATCGGATGAAAATGCAGGTGTACAATTTCAAATGAATGCCTGTTTACCCACCGCCCAAGTTAAGGAGAGAAACTTTGCCACTTCAACCAGTGACGCCGGCGGATCATAACCCCACCCCCTACCCCGAAGTAACCCCTCTCATGAATTCACTGCAGAATCGTCCACGGTCTGGCCGTGGTACTGTTGATGCACATTTGGGTCATTTCCAGTGCTTTGCATATCCTCCTGATGCATACATGTAGGAGTTCTCCAGGGTGGACACTTGGTGATGTGCCATTCATGTCCCATGGTAGTAGTGACAGGGTTTCTTAACCACCGTTGTTCCGGGGACCCCTTTGGCATACTAGGGGAGCCTTCAGACACCTTAGAATAGCATTTTAAAATACATAAATAAAATACATAGTATTACAAGGGAAACCAATTGTATTAGAATGTAGTTTTCAAAATATTTTAGAAAACGAATTTATGGTAAAGCAATATGTTGTCCTTCAGTTAAGTGGTAATATTTAGCAAAGGGTTCACCATCCTTTAGAAGCTGTGGTGACCGTCAGTGGCATTTTGAGACATCGGCAACAAGGGTACTGGGAGAGGGAAAACATCTGTGTTCTCCTGACTGAAGTCACAAGTGCCACTGATACTACCTGGGTTTGGATCCCCAAAAGACAAGCCGAGTCTAGCAGGAGGTGAGTAAAAGTACAGATGTGGACTTTTCTCCCCACTCAAGTTCACAGGCCCCCTCCATAATCTCCGTGCACCCCTGGGTAAGAGCCCTGCACCAGGGGAGGCCACACCATCTTCTGAGTGGTCACAGCAGTCTGGAGCCCAGGAGCAGTGAATAAGAATGGTGGCCATCCTGTATCCTGACACACTCACTCTTGTCCATTGAGTTCACCGTCGCCAGTGTGGGGACAGCACGGAGCCCCTCCTTCCCGATAGTACAGTCACTCCCTCTCATTCTGCCTTCCACACCTTTACCTGCTCTGCTGTACCCCCACCCCGTGTCTTTGGTCCTGTGTTCCGTGTGACCCTTCAGCCCCGTCATCTGGTTCGTGCGTCTTCGGCTGTGCCCGATCTGGCAGTTGGCGCGTTCACTGACCTACTCATTTTAATTAGTACATACACATTTGATCTTTAAATGTTTTATTCCTTTTCGAGTCTGTTTGTTCTGCGCACATGTTTACTGACCGACCCACAGTGAACACGGGGCTTCCGTGTCTGTGTCTGGTTGTTCTAAAACACGCAGCCTTGGCCGTGCTGTTCCTGCTTCCTGTAGTTCCTGCAGTTTTTACTGGCGGTGCTTTGTCTCCTTGTGGGATTTGTGGATTTTGCTTGGGAATGTGTTTATTTTCCTTGATTTTATTTTTTTTTCTGTAGGAATTCTTTGAGGTTTGGGTTCTTCCAGAAAGGGTTTGCATTTGCCCCTGGAAGTCCCTCATGGGCCCTGTCGTTACAAGACGTGTTTGGTATCAGTTTGAGTTCAGTACAGGAAGTGGAACCCACTCAATGTACCGTAAGCAGAAAGGGATTTAAACTAGGGAATGAGGAGTTTTATAAAATCACTGAAGAACTGGAGGGGTGGTAATCAGGAAGCCTCCCTGGACTGTGGAGCTGAGGACCAGACCTCCATAGGTTTGACTCAGACATCAGGAATCTGGGATTAGGTGGCCACTACCGCCACCGCGGCTGGGACCGTAGCAGCCGTTTCTACCCACACAGCTGCCGGTCAGCCCCTGAACTGCTGGGTCCGGCCCAGCCACACTGTCTCACTCTTGTCCCTTTGCCCTTGGTGGTCAGTAGAAAGACAGCCTCTGCCTCGGTGCATTTACCAAAGCCCATGCGAGTCTGTGCCGGGTCAGGAGCGTCCTCACCGCTAGAACCTAGCTGCAAAAGAGTCTTGACAATTAAGCCCCACTTGACCACGACGCAGCAGTTGGAGACGCGTGCTGGGCCCCACTGACCAAGTTTAGGACAGAACTGCCTGGCGGTTGCGCTCTCTGGGACCGTGCGGCCCTTGCTGGCCTTTTGGTAGCATTTGCTGGTGTGTTCTTCCTAGCCTCGTATTTTGAACCCGTGAGAGACACTGTTTGCTGGCCACTGGGTGCTCATCTCTAATTCCGTTCTCCCTTGTATTCTTTTACTAGGGAGGCTGGGGGTGGGCCGCCTCTCTTGCCAGGTGACAGCAGTTTTTATTAATGAAACACAAGCAGAGGTCTATGGAGAGCTCTGGGAAAGTTTTTGCTTTTCCTGAAAAAGGAAGCAATGTGATGAGGGTTGCTTCCTTCCCCTTCCTGACTTCCGCGCGGATGTAAGAGCTGGAGCCTTGGCAGCCATCCTGTGACCGTGAAGAAGTTATTAAGAGAACCTGCTGAAGTGCCAGCCCGACGCTGCTGACCCAGCCCGGCGGTTCCAGACTTCATGCATTTCTGTGTTGGGTTTCTTCTTTTTACTTAACATTTGTTGGATTGATCATTTTTGTTAAAGTTTCATTTCTTTTTTTTTTCAAGTGATGTAGAAGCTCTGCATCCAGTTTCTGCCATGCCAGCTTGGGACCCTTTCCTGTTCTTTTCCTTTTTGTGTTTGCAGTTTGAAGGCTTTCTACTTCCTGGTCTTTATGTTAATGTTATAATCCTTTCTTTTGCATTATCCAACCTGCTTTTAATTCCCTAAAGCAAAAGTTTTGCTTCAGATGCAGCATTTTTCAAGTCTAAGATGTCCGTTTGGTTCTTTTTTGTAGTTTCTATATTACTTCCCAAAATTCCCTATACCTTCATCCATTATAGCCATCTTTCACCTGTAAAATCCTTAATATATTTAGAATCATTTCAGGGTGTTGCCCGTTCCAGCATCTGGGCCTTCTGTGGCTTTGCTTCTGTTGACAGTTGTTTCTCTTGGTTATGGGGTCCGTTCTCCTGCTCCTTGGCCGGTCTCATACATTTTGACCAGATACTTAATGTTAAGGATGGTACGCTATATAGAACAATGGTTTTTCTCATTGTCCTCTGAAAAGTGGTGAAGTTGTTCTGGAAGGCAGTTCTAGGCCCCGCAGATAACGTGGCCCTGTGGTGGCTTGGTTCTAGGCTTTGTTAGGGCAGGCTTATTTTAGTTTTGCGCTAGGTCTGGGGCGTGGCCCTCAATTCTGAAACGTGGCCCTTCTGCAGGTTTAGTGAGAAGCCCAAGAGGTTTACCAAGCATCTCTAACTTGGCCGGACTTGACTTCCAAACTCTGTGTCTGCAGCCAAGCAGCTGCTAAAATCTCTGCTCAGTGTTTTGGCCTCTGGTTGTCCCTTTCCACCGAGCCCCTTGGAGGTGTGACCTGTACGTGAACAGCTGAGGATTCAGCCAGAATTTTAGGGTCATTTGCACACAGACTTCAGGGCCTCTCCCTTTCCAGAGCCTGCCCGCCTCAGTTCCCAGCTACTCTGGCAGCCCCGTCTTTTCAGCCCACTAAGACGGCCATGCTCCGTTTGAACCCTGCTTCTCGTGCGCTGGGGCAGTGAGGGAGGGCTTGGGGAAAGCTGGCCACGCGAGGGCCTCCGCCAGCTTGTTTGCCTTCTTGGCAGGCACTGGCCGCTCTCCAGGACCCTCCTGTAGTCCTGCCCTGTCCTCGGTGTACCGTGGTCACGGGCAGGACGGTTCACCTCTACCCTGTCACCTGAAGTGGGACTTATCCTAAATCTTTAATGTGTACTTCGTGGCCATTCAAGGCCATCCAGAATTAATCAGCTCTGTCCTCTCCTCCCAAAAGACCAAAACCTTAGTCTGCTCCCCTTCCCTCCTCATTCTCCTCCTTCAGTTAATCTGGGATCTTGGTTGTCTGCCATTACTAACTTGTTACTTTGCATAAACAAGTGTAGAAACGTCACTTGAAGTTGCTGGTGGCTTCTCTGTTTGCCACGGCCCGTTGGGGGGCCACCTCTTCCTCCCCCCAGAGTCTGTCTTCCTATGTGGCGGTCCTTGACAAGTTCTCAGAGAGCAAATCTGAGAGGGACAGACTTTCTGAGGCTTGTGTGCCTGAAGCGTTGGATTCGGACCTTTCGCTCTTGGTTGGGCTGAGTTCAAATTCGTTTCTTCTTAGAACCTTTGATGATACGGCTCCGTTTTCTTCTGCGTCCCTTGTGGCTGGGGGTTCATCTAATTCTTACTCCTCTGCAGGCTGACTTTCTGCTTGTTTTCTCTTTGGAAGGTTTTATTTCCGTATTTATTTATTTGTCCCTGGCGTTCTGAAGCTTTGGCAAATGTTTCTGGGTCGGTCTTACTTCCAGGTGGGTCATTTGGCATCAGAGGGTCCTTCCCTGGGAAGACCTGTGTGTCCTTTCTCCAGAGCTGGACACTCTCCTTCTATCACGTCTTATTTCTTTGACCGTCTGGTCCTGCCCTCTCAGACTCGAAATGCCTTTTAACTTTTCCTCACATTTAGTATCCTTCAGCTTTTCTTTTTCCATAAAAGCCTGTATTTGTCTCACGGATGCAACATTCTGTCTAACCTCTGAGGATTACTTGAACATACATCTATGTGTGAAAAGTTCGCATGGGTGCTGGCCTCTGTTTATTGAGTTTTGTGCTTTTCTTGATGTTAATTTTCCTCAAATGTTTCGTGATTGTAAAGTTTATGCTCATATTTGTGTTTCAAAATCCCCAAGAGCTAGGGAGAGGAAGGGCCTTGCTTGGGGACAGAGTGAGCCGGGATGGGAGTGCTCCATCTCACCTAGAGGTTGCAGGCTGCCTGGGGCCGTGTCAAGTCTCTCTGCCACCAGGCGCTAGCCTGTAGGCTCAGACTCAGGGAGGCAGCTTGGCACAGGCAGGCGCTGGGGTGGGGGAGGGGCTGGGACCCTAAAAGTGGCTCTCCCCTTAGCTGCCACCGTGACTACTGCTCCAGGCTCCTTCCTGATCCATTTCCATAAACGCTGAGCTCTCTCAGAAACTCCTAGGAGGGCCTTCACAGAAGGCCTCCCCATGAATGTGCTTTCCTTTGACTTGGCTTCTCCACCAGCCACACCTGTCTGCCCTGTGCCTGTCGTGAATTCCTGAAGTAGTCCCATGTGCCAAGCGACATTTCTGCTTTCTTCTTATTGATTTATCCTTCATTTCAGATTTCAGGAGATGCTTAGCAGGGAGGCAGGTGGCCTGCGTGCACTGGGCTGTGTGGGAGTGGGTGGGCTCTCCCCGCCTCTGCCAGTCACACTGCTGGCTGTGAACCGGGAAACGGGGGCTGCCCTGCTCCGAGTCGCTCGGCTTTCTTGGGTGAGATTCAAAGTCAAGGGAAAGACCTGCCAGCGCCAGGACTGGTAACCAGAAAAGCGGTTGGAAACATACCCTCAAATGAGCGAACGTTAGAGGAAAACCCTTCCCTGAAATTCACACCTGGAACCACTTACGGAGAAGTGAAATGGTCAGCCCAGAGAAACGTAAGTGGCCTTGTTCCCAGCCAGCCACGACGTGTGTCAGTAGACACCGATGTCTAAATAACATGGCAACGTTTTATGTGCAACTCAGGGTGTGGTGTTTATGTATGATTCAGAAAGAATAATGTGAGTGTGTATAGGTGGACCTGGGCATCTGGGTGGGGATTAAGCAAGGACAGAGTTATAATGCATGCCGGGAGGCTGGTAACGCCTCTTTTGGCCCATAAGGCTGTCCAGAGACAACTCTGTGTCCAGAAAACTGTCCTTTGGGATTACTGAATGCATAGAACCCTTAGGAATACAGTTTCAGCTCTGGCTGGTGGGGCTCAGTGCATTGAGTTGTCAGTGCACTCAGCCTGTGAGCTGATAGGTCACCAGTTCAACGCCTGGTCAGGGCACATGCCTGGGTTGAGGGCCAGGTTCCCAGTTGGGGACATGTGAGAGGCATCTGATCCATGTTTCTCTCACACATGGATGTTTCTCCCTCTTCCTTTTTCCCTTCCTTCCCCTCTTTCTGAAGATAAGTAAATAAAAAATAAAAAAAAGAATACAGTTCGTGGATACAAGTTGTCTGCAGACTGACATGGCAGGTTCAATAGGAAAACATTTTAAATGAGCATGTCAGTACGATAAATCAGTTTCTTTTTGAGATCCTTATCGATGACCAGATGACCCGCGGTGATCTATTTATTATCGTTAAAGTTTGTGGATTCTTGCAAAGGGAACAATTGAACTGATTCAGCATCCACTCAGCTTGGAAAGGGGAAAAAAAAGTGTAGCTTCAAAAACAAAAACAAAAACAGGTTTCTGGCCGCAGTCCTCAGCACCTTCCTACACAGCTGATTAGCGACAGGATCAGCAACTGCGGGCCCCACTCTCCCACATGCTGCTCTTCTCTGGAGCCTCTGGCTGGCACGTCCCTGTCACAGTCTGTTCCGGTGACGGTGACTTTCTCCCTGGGCTCTGTGTGAGCGTTCTTTCCTTTGAATGAGGCCTCTTGGTTCTCACGGTGATTCTGCTGACATCACCCAACCGTGTTTCTTTCCCTGGCAAATGGCAAGTTCTGGATCCCTGGTGGCGGTTAATAATGAGACACCTGCAAGTAGGTTAAGTCCACCCAAGTTCCGTCACCCCAGACACCTCGCAGAGCGGAGGAAGACGCGGCAGTGGCCTGGGAAACCAGTGTCGTCCATTTCCACACCGCGACTCCACCGAGGTACCAGCAGTGCCCGGCCGCACTGTTTAAGTTAGGAGCAGGTGGAAAATTGAGGTGAAACAGCGAAGGAGGCAGGGTTTGGAACCTCGATGGGGAGATAAAATTGTGGCAATGCTGTGAGCAGAAAGAACAGCCTGGTTAAATGGACTCCTGTTGTCTTTGGAATGTGGTTATTATAATTTGTATGGACGTGTCGCACGGGCTCGGCGCCTCCCCGACCGGGTGTGCGGGCAGTGAGAACCGAGCCCGAGCTGGCTTCACAGTTCTGGAGCATGTGAGCCGGCCGCCCGGGCTCCGGCAGGCCCCAGACGTGTAATTAGAGGCTCCCGGCCGGGGTGATGCGCAGACAAGTCTTATCACGCGTCTGGGCGGCCGTGGGTGCGCAGCTCCCTCCGCGGCGCTGCTGATCCTGGCCCAGGCCTGGCTGAGCCAGAGCACTGTCCAGAGCTTCTGTTCAGCCAAGAACTTCCATCGATTACTAAACAGAAAACCACGCACGAGGACACTGGCTCTCGCAAGAACACTGGGACCGCCCGGGACTTGGCACATTCTAAATGCAGCTTCCTGCGTGCTGTGCCCGAGGCAGCGCGGCTCAGGCCAGAAAGACACTCATTAGCCTTACACAAGAAGGGAGTGTCCACAGGCCGTGCAGTCCCGGGGGCGGCGCCGGGCTAACCCCGCCCACTGGCAAATGAAATACGCACCAAGCATGTGATTAAGATGTTTGACATGGATCCAAAGTTATTTCCAAGGAATGAAGGTGGTGCCTGTGTTCCTAAGGACAGAGTCAAGGGGACTGATACACTCTCTCCCAAGAACTGGTCCCTCCCAGTGGCCTTTTTACTTGGGGAGGGGGAAGCTGCAGGAATGGGTGTGCTCATGGAGGCTGTTTTAGCCAACTGGCTCCAGGTTGACTTGCTGGGGGTTCCCAGCAGTTTTCTGGCATCACAGATTGAGGGATGCCGGCCTTGGGGAGGCGCGCCTCAGCCCCGTGGTCAGAGAGCAGCCCTTCTAGGCAGTGGACACTTGGAAGCACCCTCCCTGGGCTCCTGAGGCCTTCTTCCTGTCTCCATGCCCCACGGCTCCCCTGCCAGGCAGTGTGGAAAGGGTCGTTCCAGGTGGTGGGGTTTCCTCAGGGAAATACATCCCCACCGCGTATGTTGGTCCCTGAGCTCTGATAACATAAAGCAGAGCTGAGCTTGTTTAAACACGCTTTGTAAGTGATTCTGAGTCTTCAGTAGAAGTATCTTAAAGTTTGATACTTTCAAATGCAAAGAAAGCATGAAAATTCACACCCTCCAATTTCATTAGACATGCCTCACGCGTTCCCTTAGCGACAAGGAGTGCCTGGCGAGGCTAGCCAAGTTAGGACCCACTTGGATCTTCTACCCTGTGCTCCTTTCCTCTCTTAGCTTTCCCCCAATAAATCCCCCCAAATGCTCTTAAAAGCTGTGATACTCATGTGGAGAGGAAAAGGGCCAAAACATTTGTCCAATGGTCTGGTCTAAAAAAACAAAACACGTCTGAGTATACTTCAGTTCGAACCAAACGCTGTCCTGAGGACGAGACTTCCACAAGCTCCAGTCCTGGTTGGGAAGTTCGGCTCGCTCCCTGACCGGTTCTCACGTTTGCGGGGATGTGAAGCCTCCAGGCTGCGTGACCTGCAGGCCTTCACAGGAAACGCCCCTCGCCTGCTAGTCCTCAGTTTGAAGCGCTCGCCTTCCTACAGCTAAGGCACATTAATCTCACAGACCGTCTTGGCAGGTCAAAGTTCACACCATTTTACCTTCCCGGCTGCCGTGACCGTGATGTGTAGTTACATGGCACCATCTTTGTAAAGCTTTATTGGCTTGGCACAAAGTGCCGAACAGAATGCCAACATTCATGTGGAAATTTAAAAGTCGGACCCAAGTCTGTTTTGATAGTGACTATTTCCAGGGAAAACACTGTGTAGGTTGTGACAACGTCAGTCTCCTGGTTCTGATGATGGGCTGTAGTTATGGGAGATGTCGCCACTGGGGGAGTCTGGGCAATTGGCACAGGGGACCTCTCTGTACTGTTCCTGAAACTCCTTGGGAGCCTATAATTATTTCAAAATAAAAAGCAAAAAATACCCCCCCAAAACAGTATATGCAATAATCATGCTAGGAGCTTATTTTTAGGAAGAAGGCTCCATATACCCCAAAACTCTAAATGCTGTGGTGAAATTAAGAACTAAAGTAAGAATAGCTTGATCTCTGTTTTGATTATTGAACCAGTAGACAAATGGATGTACTTCTCTTTTCTTCAGTGATGAAACCCTCTAGAAGAATCTGTGGGCCTCTGTTTTGGAATGGGGCCCCTGGCAGTGAAGAAACACCCCCTTAAAGACAGGCCTTTCCATGGCCTGGTGCAGATGCCCCTCGAGACCTAAAGAGACATAATCAGCATGCAAACGAGGTCACACCCCCGTCGGCATGTGGAGTGTGATGCAGACAGGCTGGATGGTGCACACTGACTGTTGCAGCCTGGGAAGACTTAAAATGTAATATTATCCAAATTTGGAGTTGACTTAAAAAGGAGTCCCCTTGACTGTAGCTTCTGCTTTCTGCCATGGAAGTTCCTAATAATAGAGCCTGTGGGTTTGCAGGGTGTTGCGTCCTGCTCTAGCGTGGTCCCATGTGGCTGGGGCAGTGAGGGTCCGGGAGCTCAGGGAGCCCTTCCCATGGAACCTGAGAGTTAGGACTGGAGCCTCCTGTTTCCTGACTGTAGGACCATGCTGCGTCACTAGGTGATGCCCCCCGTACGAGATTCTACGCCGAGTGGCAGCTCCCAGGGAGCTGTCCTCCCCTGGGCTCCTCAGTGGCACAGCCAAGCCCACGCCGGGAGGGCACTTTAGAACGCCGCGTGCTTGGGGTGCTGGCTGAGGACCCAGCTGGCCAACACTGCCATGGACAGGGTCCTCATCACGTGGCATTAGTCTGGTAGCAAAAATTAGCCTGGCCAGGAAACACTAGGAAAATGTATGTTCTCCTAAGATCAAGGGAAATCCCCAAGGTAAAGGGGAAGCAAATAACGGAACTGCAGCTATTTTTACAGCTTCCACCACAATACAGAGAAAAATGGAGGGGGCGGAAGGCAACAAAATGTGGGATAAAGGGGTGGGAACCCCGCACTCAGACGTCCATTCGGAGGGCCAGGTGCTGCTCTGCCTGGCTTTGGAGCCACACAGGCTGGTCTGTGTCCTGCCTGAGGTCCCCACCCAGTTTCTGCCGCCGATTATGTTTCAGAGACAGCTTTTCCCCATCCCTGCCACCCCACACTCATCTGAGTCAGGACAGCCTGTCCTGAAGTCTCCTTCAGGTTCTCTCCAGTCTGTTCTCCAAATAGTCCTTGTCACCTTTTAAAAGCACATCAGATCTGAGGAGTGTCCACCGCCCTTTCCCGCCCCACCCTACCGCTGCCATGACAATGGCCTCTGGCCGCCTCGAGGTCAGTCCCTCACTGGTCTCCCTGCTGTTTCTCCCCGTTATTCACTCCCCACCTTCAGCTTAGACTCCAGCCCTTCAAATCTTAAAACTCAGAGGGACAGGCCCCTTTGTCACTGTAACTGCTCATTCCCTTGTAGCACTGTCACTGTGGACTACTTTTCAGTGCCATCAGGGCAGGGACATGCCTCTTCTCCAGGGGTCCAGCGTGTGGTTGGTATTCAATGACGTCTGCCGAGCGAGCTCCCCCAGGCCCCTCTGCGTCTGGGACAGGCCAGACACCACAGCCGAGTTTTAGGGGGATGCGAGGGGCAGATCACCCCCAACGGTCCACTGTGTAGTTACCGCGGCTCATTCACAGTTGTCACTGACAACGTGCTGCCGCAGGGGTCACCCCTCCCCCATCTCACCCATGAGAAAACCGAGGCACCTGTTTATATACGTCTGCCCACTGCACAGGAGAGAGGTGGGCTTGGACTTTCAGCCCAGACCTTCGGTCCTTGGGTCCTCACTTGGGACCCTGGAGGGTTCCAAGCACATGCAGGTACTCAGTTAAGGTCTCGGAGGGCCCCACCTTCACCCAGGAGCCCGGGGAGTGTGGAGAGCAGGCAGAGGTGCCTGCACACCCACCCAGCCTTCCAGTATCCGCCTGCACCCGCAGCTGCCAGGGGGACCACCCTCTCCGTGATGCTGGGACAAGCTGGGATCCTTGGTGGCCTCCCACTGACCTAGTCCTAAATCTCCTAAGACATGAGTCACACCAGGTCTTTCAGGGCTGGTTTCTCCCATTCCTTGCCCCCTGGAAGGAACCACCCCTCCCCAATGACACCTGTTTTGATAGTAATGTGGCATTAATTCAAGTTCACTTTCTCACGAAAGGTAAACACAAACGGCTCACTTTTGCTGTGCACTTGTATATTCAAATACAAAGTGCTCAAATTATTTGTCATTTTAGGGAATGAAACTAAGTTTCAGGCGTGCATTAAACTAAAAATCTTCCCTTCTGCTTAAAAATGGTGATGTTGTCAAATTGCTGGAGATAGAAGATTTTGTGAGCGTTTAGGCAAGAAACATTACTAATGGTGTCATAAATAAGTATTATAACTTTATTAAAATGAAAAGACAATATTCAAAATAATGCAACAAAAATGAATAAAATCCTTTGTCCAATACTGCACACATAATGCAGAAACCAGTGCATTTTCTAAAGCATGTTTTAACCTTCATTTAGTTCAGACTAAAATATAGCTTTAAATAGCTCAATAATCACTCAGCAGCTTAAACCGCAGACAGCCCGTGGAACTGTTGCCAGACCGTCGCAGCGCGCACCTGCATCAGCGAGCACCTTCTGCGTGCCTACCTATGCAAGACTAACGCGTGAAGCCATGGCAGTGAGAGCAGAGCTGTGTCTCGGCGAGTGGAGGGAAGCAGCCAGCCGTGAGACCGGAAAGCAGAAAGATGCCGACGTGACCTCTGGTAGTAAGACGTATTGCGCTCTTGGTCAGAAGTGTTTTCCTTAAAAAGCAAACAATCCTCAGGAAATACTGAGTAGGAACCTGCAACACAAGGCCAGCTTGTGTTGTATTTGTTTATTAATAGTCTAAAAAAACAAAAAAAACAACAAAAAAAACCCCACCACGCATCCCCACACAAGAACTCTCTCAATCACATAGCTAAGTGTTTCATTATTGCTGGAAAGCGGCACCCCCCCCCCCCAACCCTGGCGGACAGTCTGCCTTTCGAGTCTGCTGCGTCCCTTTGGAAGGCGCACGCGACAACGGGCCGTCTTGGTGGGTCGGACAAAGCGGGAATAGTGAGGAAAATTCTCTTCTCGTTTTCCAAGACGTGAGTCGTGCGCAGGTGAGAAGGCGGTTGCCAAATACCCTGCCAGCCCTCCCCGCGGCGACCCGGGACGGGACACCTGGAAGCCCGCGGGACTCTTCAGCGAGGCGGGCACAGCCACAGTGAGCACACACACCCCGCGCCCTAGGAAGAGACTGCTTGCAAAAATAAATCAAACAAAATATAACAGACCGAAGAGCCAGAAATCTTCAAACGTACTAATAAGCAAAAATAATGTTTATGATTCTGATCTAAATACTGTGTTTTCTTCCATGTGCTCAATTTTCAGTCTGTCCGGAGTCCTTCTCCAGCGTGAGTTCTCGCTGTCCTGAATATATATTACTCTAAGGTAGTACCTAGCTGGTTAACCTGCTACTGAGTCTACGGCTACACCGCGGGTTTACATGTAGGTACATGGTGCACGTGTACACACGCCCGTCCTGCCCCGCCACATCTATGCACCTGGACAGGCTTCTCTCCGGCGCCAGCGAACCGGGTCCTCAGCACAACAGCACCTCTCAGCCTCTCTCTTTTCAGAGTTCAACAGTTTTTCCGCAACCTGGAACGTTTTCCCGTGCACCTCGGGCAAGCTGGGAAATTGCTTGAGGACCCTCTGCTCCCGTGGAACCTCTGCCGGACCGCCAGGCCGGCCTAGGGCGAGACCACGTAGGACGAGTGCTTCCGCTTCCCGTGGCCGCCCAGATCCGCCCTGGGCTTCGGGTCCAGCTTCTCTGTGGCTGGGCCGCCCCCGCCGTCGGCGGGCAAGGGCTGCATCGGGGCGCTCGCGGTTGCTTCTTCTGCTTCCCTAAAAAACTTTTCATATTTGTCCAGGTACGGCGGTCTCTCAGGTAGTAGGTAATAGTGTGTGGAGCTAACCTTCTTCCCATTCTCAATAATGGGCAGGATGCAGGGAACCCTACTGGCGGACCCTTCACTGTTCTGTCTTTGCAGAGCTTTGCTGCTCACGTACTTGGGGTCAGGGGCAAAGCTCTGTGTGGGGGGCATGACCCCGTTGAGGTAAGACGGAAGGCTTTTAGGGCTCGGCGTGCGGGAGTTGCTCCGGGACAGAGGTTCTCTTGGTGGCACTTTGGGAGGCCTGTCTTCATCGCTGTAGGTGCTGGAAGTCACCTCGGCCGACCACCTTCTGTAATCTGGCTTCACGGGCCTCGGAGGTATGGGGACCCGCGGGGGGACCTCAGGTTTGTCCTCATCGGAGTTTGGAGAAGCTCTGTGTACGTAGCCGTGTGCCTTTATAGCTGGCTTGTTAAAGGACCCGGCGGGTCCCGAATGAGACCTTCTTAACCTTCGGTGGCTCTGAGGTGGAGGGGGGTCTGAGTGCTGCCCCCCTGCGTTTTGGTCGGGTGCCTGGCTGAGATCTACGACGGAGACAGTCGGGGTGTCGAAATAGGCATAGTTGATCTGGCCACACCCGCGGAAGCTCCGCCTGCCAGGGACGCTGTACTTGAACTCAGAAGGCGTGCAGTCTTCCAAAAGCAAATCGGTGTCGGAGCAGGTGAAAAACTCCACCTCGCAATCTGTGTCGTCCAGAGAGAGGCCTTCCGAGATGGGCAGTGGGGGGAGGGGCCGGGAGCCCCGCTCGAGCGCCGGGTAGGGAAAAGGGGACGGGCTGTTCCTCATGGGTGTGAGCGGCGGGGTGGGGGCACACCCCCCATTTACTGAGAGTTTCTTAAAACCCCCTACGACTTGATCTTCGTCGTGGGGTCCCAAGTCTTCATTAGTGGGAAGGGTAAGAGGGGGCAGGGTGGACTTCTGAGAGGCGCCCTGCTCTGCAAGGCGGTGGCCGTTGGTGGGAGCAGAAGTCGCAGTGCGCCCTGGAAAGAACGGGAAGGTGAGTAAAGGACCAGCGGGGCCCTCCCCTGCCTGAGGACAGCCGGCTGCCTGGGCTCCCGGGGCTGCTGCCTCCACTACAGCCGCCGTCACCCTGAGAACACCCGTGCAACCACCACGGGTGTAATTAGAGCCCAGAAGATTGTTAACGCACAGGATCTGGTTCAAAGAACAAATTATCTCTTCTATCTCCCCTGGACATGTGCACGGCACACACCCACACCTCCCCGGCAGGTTCTGTGACGTGTGCAAAATTCGCAGAAGATGAACAGCATGTAATTTACGTGAATACCATACACGGCAGCCCAGTCATTTAAGAGATGCGACCGTACCCAGTGCGCAGGGCCTGCATGAGATAAGACGGAGCCCTCGCTGCTAGCACCAGGGCGGTACTGCGGTGAGTGGACTTGCCCGCAGAAATCTGAGGCACGTGATGTCCACAGTACAAGCCCTGTATGGTGTCTAACACAACTTTCTAAGGTTTTATCAACACTTTTACCCCTTGATCCTTGTCCAGCAGGCATTCGATACGAGCGAGAAAGGTGAGGGGTCTCAGCCGAGGACCCTGAAAGTTACGTGTGTATCACGGCTGGGATTAGAACTTAACGCTTGAACTTCCACAAACAGACCTAGTCGGGAGTCAGTGGCTCAGGACCAGGGACAACAGTCCGAGAAGAACCAGCTTATCTTCGGAACGTGTTGCCACTAGGGGTCAGACTGTTGCTGGAGGCAGTTCAGGTGGCTTCTTCCTCTTACAAAGCAACGCCGGAGGACCCCCCACTCTCCGCGGACTTCCGGGGTCTGCAGGCCACTTACCGAGAGACGTCAGGTGCGCCTGCGCAGTGGACTTCAGACTGCAGGCCATGGTTATCGGGTCAAGGTTTAAAAAGTTACTGCAATGAAGCAAAGACATCTTGGTCAGAAACCAGTCGCCATCACTCTCCCCCTCTCGCTTTCTTCTCACACGCCAGGGCATCGCCTCTCACACTCACTTTTCAAACTCCCTGCGACTGCCCCAGCAGGTGTTCAAGTTCCCCATGGCCTGCCGCCCATCGTGCAGAAGCCCAGTCTTCAGCGGGACTCGAACCTCCTGAGCAGCGACCCCTGCGGTTGACATCGTGCTCACACTGGGGTCCTGGGGTCAGTCAGCCAGCAGCTTTTGGTCCCTGGGGGCAGAGAGGGACGAGAGGATACAGGAACAGTTCAGAAATACCCATCAACAGCTAACACTAGAGAATTTCCGGGATGCTGAACAGAAAAGCTTAGTTACAGACTTTTGCTTAATTCTGACATTTTTACATTTGTTTATACTTCTTGTGAGGTACTGAAACATAGGCATTAAAAGTAATTTTTTCCCCGAAGTCCTGATCCAAGATCTGCAATGTTTGGAGCAAAGTGAGAAACGACCTGCGGCCAGGGAGAGCGGACCCACACAGGCCAGGGCCCACGGTCGACAATGGCCCCCGCTGGCCGCCCCTGACCGCCCACACCCACCCCCTGCTACCGGCTCCTATTCATGAAAGCCCGACACCTCCAGCAGACGACAGGCTCTATGATGGGCACCTCGTCAGCCCCCGGCTGACATCTATCTGGATTCTGCCTTTCGGGGTTGGCCTCAGGAAGACAATTCTCCAGTGATTACTTGTTCAAGAATAAAGGAACATAGGAAGATACTGACTTCCATTATCCTGTAAAAATCAAGTTCTGCAAGGTGACTGGCTTTGGTGGTGGCCGGGGACAGCTTCTTCCCTTTCAGAGACAGGCATAAAGGTGCGTTCTTCACATTCTCCCGCTGACATGCCAGCCGCGAGGCATGGGTGACAGGGGCAAGGAAGCACCCTTTCCTTGATCTACTGATCCTCAACTTTAGGAGCCCCCTCCCTCGTCAGCGGGTACAGGCCTGGAGTCCCCAGAGCCTCTTTTTAATTTCAGTTGTTTGCCATTAGAGCATCAATGCTAATGTTAATTAGCGTCTATGTCAGGCTTAGCATACGTTTAGGACGTAATTTGTCAACTACGTGTGTAACAATGACCCCTTTTCAGGTGTGCAAGGAGACTTTATAACACTTTCTTATTCTCACTAACTGTGTGAGCTGGTGTGCAGAAGACTGGGGAGAGGGCAGGGGCACATAGGTTATTTCTTCGTTTTAGGGACAAATCTGTCACCTCCTGTGAGCCTGTGAGCTTGGAGAAGAGGCTGTGTGCTGTCACTGACCATCGTGGCCTGGCACACGGCAGCCCCATGAGTGAGTTGTCTGTGTGGGATGCTCACTGGTACCCACTGACTGTACGTAACGTGGAAGGCATAGGGTCTTTTTTAAGCTAAAGATATAAAAAATACTTCACAAGTGTTTCTTTTTCCCACATAGAAAGGAATGGAGAGACAGCGATGTTTCAGTGACAGAGTAAGGATGGGTCCGTCCCAATGACTGATCCTCAGCTCTTTATCCCCCCCAAAGTCAGCTGTTCTGACACACCAGGCAGAGGTTAAATAGTGTTAAAATATCAGTTCAAACAGTGGAGCACTATTTCTCTTTAATTAGTCTCTCAAAGACACGTGATTGAGAAGAGGAAAAACAACCCATCATTTAAGAAATCTAAGTTATTGGGAGGTCTTTTTTTTTTTTTGAAGGTAGGTTTTTAGATCATTAAAACGAAGCAAACGTG
Source organism: Macrotus californicus (assembly GCA_007922815.1). Taxonomy (NCBI): domain Eukaryota; kingdom Metazoa; phylum Chordata; class Mammalia; order Chiroptera; family Phyllostomidae; genus Macrotus; species Macrotus californicus. Next base: position 54,946 of record VMDR010001340.1, on the reverse strand, counting down.
TTTTTCCTTTTTCGCCTGAATCAAATAAAGCTATAAAGCCACTCAGAACCTGTTTTTAGAAAACCTGCCAGGCACTGGCTGTGTGCTGAGCACCCCTTGAGCACTGGCAGGGCCGCAGGGAGGTGACCTGTGCCCACACAGGGATGGGCCGCCGAGAGGAGGGAGCGCACGTTGGAGACTGTCCATGCAGATTGTAGGCAAGTGCCGTGGGGACCCTGGGGCCCAACCCCCACCTGTCTGCAGGCCGGCGAGCTAGCCGGCCTCCCGTTGCCATCTGTCGGAGCTTTCTGCAGACCGGCCGCGCAACGGCGCCTCTGTGGGGACCGCCTCAGCTCTAAGCTTATGTTTCAGTGGTCCCTTAAAATTATTTACGTGTTCTAGAAAAAGTTATTTTTTATTCATTGTTTCCATCACCTACTTGTTAGCTTTCTTAAGAAAAAATTTTTTTAGTCTGAAAAGAATTGTGTTCATGGAGCCAGCTCACTTCTGACCACAATAGTGTCTTTGTGTATTCATAGAAGGTGACCTGCCTCTCCGTTTCAATGGGGAATTGTGAATGGGCCGCGTTATGAAACCCGTCGGCACTTCCTACTTGCTTGCACGGTTGAAGCGAGGAGGGCAATGTGAGTTTATGCTCTTCTTTTGGAAAACATGACTGTAGACTCAAAGAGGGCAACCTGCTGGGGGCTTGGAAACAAACTTTCTACACGTGTGCCTCAATGGTAGGTAAGCTGAGGCCCTGAGACCACCTGAAATGCTTTTATACCACTCTCAAAAGTCTAAGCATTCACCGTGCTGCTCCTGGAGTGGGGACGGGGGTGGGGCGGGGGCTCGATCCGCTGGGTCGGCCTCAGGTGGAAAGGAAACGCTGCTCCAGGGAGCCGTGGTGCCGTGGCGTTTCACATTTTGCGTCCTTGTAACTGTGAGGCCAGCCCTGCCTCACAGTTAATTAGGAAAACAATAGCAAAAATATACCTCTTAGGAAAATCAGCACCTGTAAGTGCAGGATGGGCTTGTTATGAAATGCAAATATGAAAGCCAATGTTAATTAACCCAGGCTCTAAATAACCTTAGGCAGAGTAACTTTTCTAAAATCCACGGACTAATCTTTAGTCTTTTAAGTGTGTTAACAATGCAGTTAGATTCCAATCCCAGATGTGGACTGCTTTTTCTTGTTAAACATCACACGGATGTTTTTTCATCCAAGGGGGAAAAACACTCTCTAAAACCCTGTTTCTCCAGGTGGTCCTCCTAGACCCTTACCCTTACACTGCCCCGCCCCGCCCGGGTTGTGATCCACACCACAGCTCCAGTGGCAGACAGTCCTGAACCCTGCCTGCAGCCCCGGCTCAGGCTTCCACGCAGCATTTTCCATTGTCTGGTGGTTGTCCCTGCACTTGGGGGTCCTCTGGCACCCCCAGCACCCTACCCCCTTCCCAAACCAGTTTGGGGCCTCGGAGGTTCACACTTCATAGGCACCACTCTACACCTGAGCCCAGAGTTCAGGGACAGAGCTCCACGTCTCTGTCCACACGTCTCTCAGGACCCCTTCCTTCTGCTAGGGCCGGTCAGCGGCCCTGACTACAGCCAAGTGAAGGTCCGCCACTGCTTACGATCTCCTGACCAGAGCTCCACGGTCTGGCATCAGGGCCCCCACAACAAGGCCCCGTCTACCCGTGTCAAGCACTTGCTTCTCTTTCCCAAGGTCCGTCAGAATCCAGCTTCTCCGTGAGGGCCGGCTCCCAGCCCACTGCTCCAGGAGGGCGTGGAGCAGTGCCAGCTGTCCCGGTGGCTTTGTGCAGTGCCCCCCTAGCTTCCCAGCCTCCTGACCTCCTAGGACAGGGCCTGGTTTTCCCTGGAAGGCTGGCAGCACTCATTGCTAATAGTTACTAAGTGAACATTGAGAAAAGGTTCATCTCATTTTTTAAAAAAAGCAACGATGTGAAAGATTCACATGTAATGTGAATCAGCGAAGAACTAGGGGAAAAAGCACACGACTGTAAGGAATATGTTTAGGATATGTAGCAGTTTTCCTCAAATTCATTTCCAAAATCTAAAGTGGGCAGTTTGCAGACTGGGTAAAAATTGTAAGCTTAAATGGTTAACAATGTGGCTTTCTAAATTGGTTCCTCTTGCTGTGTATTCACTTAAGGCAGTCTGGGCAGTGCTTCCCTTCCCTTCTCTTACACATCAGTTCTTCTGGGTTATAAAGCATCTGCTGTTGTCTTTGCTGTTAAAAACACCCAACACAACAAAAAAGCTACACCAATAAGCACACTGCATGTCCTTTATTAAGGTGAAATCACAGGCCTTTACCTTGAGGACAGTCTCTTTGAAACTGTTAAAAAACCCGGCTACCCTAAGACAATAACCTAGATCTGCTTACCTGGCCACCAGATCTCATTAATAAATCTCAGAAGCAACCCACAAGAGGAGGAGGGGCACATTTTTGTCACTCGACTCATCCAGTTCTGCCCAGTGCTTCCTTATTTAAAAGTGTGATGTAATTTCCTTCTTTCAATCTGGTTTTAGAACCTGATTTCTGTTTATTCAGGGTGATAAATGGTCTTTTCAGCTGCATTTAACAATTACCCACATAACTATTTCCATACCCAAGGACATATAAGGTAGTTACATTTAGAGGCAAAATGTGTAAAAAGAAACTGATTTAGGAACATGACAAACCCCATGATTTTAGACCCTCCCCAAATCAACCTACACCTGCATGTTTATCTTTACTTTGAAAATCTCTAAAATAATCACCTTGGGGGACCCCACAAAACCCCACGTTGTTATCATGAGCTGTGTCTGAAGCACCAGCAGCCTAGCCATTCAACACAGCCAAGGTTCAGTTGAGCTTTTATAGAATTGTAACCTTTATTAATAACAAAATGCACTGATTTGATGTTCATCTACATACTCAGTGTTTACGACAGTTACTATTTACTAAAAGCAAAAGATTTCAAAATCAAGGGCCTCAATTCAGGGTTTCCTCCCAGGGTTTTTAATAGGCTATGATTTGAGGAAGAGGAAAGAGGGGCAAGTAAGTTAGGGACATTTCCTTTGCTGCACCCTGCCACTGGGAAGAGCATAAACAGCCTTCACATTAAAAGCACAGTGACTTTTAGCCCTGGCTGGTGTGGCTCAGTGGATTGAGGTCCAGCCTGTGAACCTAAAGGTCGCCAGTTCAATTCCCAGCCAGGGCACAGGTCTGGGTTGCAGGCCAGGTCTCCAACTGGGGGCGTGCGAGAGGCAACTGATGGGTGTCTCTCTCCCTCCCTTCCCCTCTCTCTAAAGATAAATAAAATCTTTTAAAAAAAAAACAACACAGGTGGCTTTTTAAAAGCTTATGTTGTGTCAATAAAATGTAAGTAAAATACCCTTGAACGAATCCAAGCTAAGCTTGACGGTTTCGGGAAAGATGGGGTATAGCTGGACCCAGTGTGGATGATACTCGTCCTCAGCACGCCTGGTGCGTGATGACCCGTTTGTGTGGGGACACACTGTGGCATCAAGGACTGTCAAAATCAAAGCTAAGTGACATAATTGGTTGAATAATTCCATCTTTTCTTGCTAAGAAGAAGTGGCAGGCTAACAAAGCCTATTCGTTCAACTACCTCAGCTGTCAATAGCCTTTGGTTCACGTGGTCTCCGACACCACGCCAGCACAGCCCTGGTCCTTGGGCCTTCTCCTGCGGAGCGCTCCAATCAGGAGCGACACACAGGATGGACAAACATTATCCCCCTCAGACACGCGTGTACTGGGGCTCTAATTGTAAGGGGTGTGTAAATTCTACTCTAATTTTAATGACAACAAGCACGGTGGTCTAATGATGGGAAGCGTATCTTTAAAACTTCAAATTTACTTAACGAGCACTTCAGTCACCCAGTAGGTAGCTCGAAGTTGTTCTAATGAACACCAGACCAGTAAAAATAATAACTAATACACTGGACGCTTATCTGACAGGCATTGTTCTAAGTGCTTTATTTATACGCTAACTTACTTAGTCCTCTCAACAACCCCAGGGAGATGGGTTACTATTACCACCCTCATTTACAGGTGAGGGACTAGAGGCAGAGGTCAGTACCTTACTGGGTCAAGGTCAAGTCTGGGGAGGGTCTGACAAGCAGTGGGGTCAAGACTTAATCCAGGGAGCCTGGTGTCAAAGCCTCCCCACCACGCCACCCCTTCAAAGCCACTCGGCAGTGAAGCCAGGATGAGCTCTGACCCGCTCAGTGTTCCAGTTGTAGGGCGGTGCAGACGGGCTTTTCTGGGGATGTGCGGTTTGGAGATCATTTTTCGTGGGTAACCCTTAACCTACAGAAGTTCTTGTTTCACTTCAACTCCCTCAGATCCTCCTATAAAAGTTATTACTTGCAGATTTGTCCTTTTCAGCCTTTAACAAGGTATTACGTTTATATTCTATAACTACTTCAAACAATTCTTCTGAAACCCTCAATCTTTAATGATACACCAATGCCCCCCCCCACCCCCCCCAACATCCATCACAATGCCCTATTTGATACAACTTTGCAGGTCAGTCTTTACCCGTGAAAGGGGTTAGTGACTCCCTCTACCCCGAGGCCTCCTTTGCTATTGTACGTGCTCATGGCCTGGGTCTCCTGGGTCTCAGGGTAGTCCTACAGTGGGGCTCTGTAGGTATTTCATAATAGGGTATCTTGTATTTGCAAAGCACTCGACAACTCACAAAGCACTTTCTAGCACATTATCTCACTTGATCCCCACAACATCCCTGTGAGAAGAGGCAAGGATTATAATCTCCATTTCAGAGACGAGGAGGAAATGAAGTGGCGACTTCCTGTTAGCGCCTCTGCCCTGGAACCCAGCATCTTCCCGCTACACTCTCAGTGCCTCTCCTTTCCACGGCCGCTCCCGCTCCCAACATTCTTACTTATAAATGGGGAAACTGCTGCACAGGATGGCCACGTGAAACGCTGCAGATAAAAACAACTCAATTTGTAGTGTTTAGCTCACAAGTTCTTAGAGGGCAAGGGTGAATTCCTTTCGTAAATAGTTACCAAATGCTTATTCTGGACTAGATGCTATGCAAGGTGCAAGAGACCCAGCTGCCACCTGCTGAAGCCTCTGTCTAGTGATGAGAGCAACAGCGGTCAAAGCCACGATTTCAGATCACGGTCACCTCCAACAAGTGGTTAGGGAAGGCCTCTCTCAGGTGACTTTTTATATAAAAATCCAAAGGATGGAAAGGTGGCAGCCACAGAGTCAGAAGAACATTCCACACACAGGGCGTGGTTTTCCTTTAGACAACCTATCTAGTTGAGTTTCCCAATCCATGGGTCTTTTTAATAAGAGTTATTGGACACTGTCTTCTCTTTTTTTCTTTTTTTAAAAAGATTTTATTTATTTATTTTTAGAGAGAGGGGAAGGGAGGGAGAAAGAGAGGGAGAGAAGCATCAGTCTGTGGTTGCCTCTCGCGCGGCCCCTACCGGGACCAGGCCCACACCCAGGCATGTGCCCTGACTGGGAATGGAACCAGCGACCCTTTCGTTTGCAGGCGGGCGCTCAGTCCACTGAACCACACCAGCCAGGGCTGTCCTTTGAGCTCTTATCTTCCTATGGTTCCCTCTGTTAAACTGCAACGTTCTGTTGAACTGTGGCACACTTTGCAGCTGAAAGGGCCTAATCCATATAGCTAGGGGCCCATATTTTAAAAACGTATACATCAGCCTTTTAGCAATACCGCCTGGTTTTATGGCGTGAGGCAGCGATTTTCAACCGGTGTGCCGCAAGAGTTCTTGAAACACCCAGTACTTGACTGTCTAGTCAGGGGCATGACCTCTTTCCCCTTAGACTGTGAAATAAAATAAAAAAATTGACAATAGCCAACACAAATGCCAGTGGTCCAGTGGGAATGAATCAAAATTACACCTATTTTTTTGGTCAGACTGGTAAAAATATATTTTTGGTGTGCGGCAGAATTTTCGTACTTAGGCTGTGTGCCATGAGATGAAAAAGTTGAAAATTGCTGGTGTTAGGACTCGGATAAAAGTACCCACAGCGACTCTGACAGGATCTTTGGTTTCCTTTCTGAAGTTTGAGGCTGACACCGACTTTTCCTGACCTCCAAGCTAACTTCTCCTTAAAACTTATATTCCGAACCCTGCAACTCCCCAGATTTCTCCACCTCCACAAAGCCCATGTTTATCTCTGCAAACAGGGCCCGGACGCCACAACCGCATTTTGTTTATCCAGTGAGTTACTCATTAGCTTCTATAAAGCCTGGTCAAACGCGGGCACCAGCGGATGCGACAGAGCCTTCATGATGAAGGCGCCGTTCAAATTTATCTGGATGGCGAGAAGGGTGGCTTCTCTGGTAGAGGGAGCCTATGACATTCGAATTCCCGGGATTAACCCGGGCACCACCTCCTCCCCACTCTGCTCACCTTTCTAAAGCAACCTGATGGCATGGAGACATTCAGGTCAGTTTCAAGCATGTGCGATTGCACCTGTAATTTAGCAACTTGCTTTTAAAAGCTACCAGCAGTATTAGTAGAAAGGAAGTATTACCTGGTTCAGCTGCCAAGAAGCAGCAGTTTTCACACAAAAACTCAAGGCTACAACATATTAAATCTCACAGAAAGACTGACCGGTATCTTTTGTGAGCTGGAAGTAGTAGAAACACTTCATTCAGACAGTAATTTTGCCTACTATCAACACATGAATGATGCGGACATTTCTTAACAGTCATTAAAAAACTGATTTGCTCTGCGACCCTTATCAGTGACCACTCCAATCCTGCTGAGCTTTAAAATGTAAAATATGCTTTCGTGCAATTATTTATCAATCATTAACTCCGTGCAAGGGTGCACAAGACGGGAGCCATACAAGGCAGAGTTCCTGCCCTTAAGGGGTTTACAATCTAGTACTTGTTAGTTTATAAATTGTTTGTTCAAGACCTCTCTCACCTATTAGCGCATATCCAATGGAACACAGCTAAAAACGGACCTGTGTGGGGGAGGGGGGGATGACTGTGTGCTGAAGTCCTTGCTAAAACCTGTATGTATGCTCTTTAAAAAAAAAAAGAGCTTGGTCGATAACATACTAGTAACAATCAGAGTCAGCATGTTAATAAGAAACCAACTTTTATTTTGGTCTTACCAAAATCTGGTCATTTCCTGAAATGGGTACCTAGCTGGTCTCTGATCCGTTTAAATACAACTTCACTTAAAACTGTGTAATTACAGACATGCAAAAAAAAAAAAAAAAGGCAGTTTTTAAGAGGCAAGACTAGGTATGCTAAACTTAGTTTCAGTCTCCTCAACAAACACATGGCCGCTGCATTCTTACAGATCTGCAAAAGCTTAAAACTTTGCAGATCACTCGTCCTCAAGAAGAAAAAAAAAGCGTTTTAACCTCACCTTCCTTCACCCCTGACAGTTGCCTAGAAACCAGTCCTGCCCTACCTGTGTTGCAGGTGTACCTAAAGTCACCAACACATCTCTTTTAAAGCTACAGTCTCTATTCTGACTGCACTTAAGTTTATGACTAACAATCTATTCATATTTTTTATCAGGTAAGAGACTGGTTTCTTTCAAGCAATGACGAAACCCTAATAAAGACTTAGCAAGCACCATACAGCACCAATCATGGTGAAGGAGTCATCTCATTTGCACTAAGGCTGTGATATATACATAAATACACACGTACACCGGGAAATACCCAAGAGCGTTCCCGTTTAGAACAGAGAATTCTGCAGTTCCTCCCCTTGCGAAGCAGTATTTAGGACGCTCAGAGCAGAATCACGTTCCTAGGAGAGGAAGAGGGCACAGAGCTACGGGATGAATTAAGGAACATCGACTGCCGAGGACCATGGTCGCCAAGACTGAGCAGGGGACCGCACGCGGGCAGCGATCGCCCACCGCGGCTGTCAGGACAGGGTTGATGGGCACCCGGTGCGCGCCAGGGGAAGGCAGCTCCATTGTGGACAAGCAGAGCGCGCGAGGCCGCCGCCAGCCGCGGGCGCAGGACCCGGCTCGCCGCTCCGGAGCCCCGTGCCCTCCGCAGCCGTCTCAGGGCCGAGGCGCGTCCGGGGGCCCGGTGCGCGGCCGGCGAGGCGGGGGCGCCCCGAGGCCCGGCCGCGCCGCCCCGGCCGGCCCTCCCTCCGCACGTCCGTCCCGCGGAGACTCCGCGTCGGGCGACCCTCTCCGCGCCCCGGGACCCGCCCAGCGTCGGGAGCCGCCCGCAGCCCACAGCCCACAGCGGCGGGGGCGCGGCGCCGCCCTCCCCACCCGTAGCCCGCAGGCCCCTTACCCCGCGGAGCCGCGGCTGCCCCACGGCGCCCTCCCGCGCATGTCCGTCCCGGCTGGCTCAGCGCCGCGGGCTCCGGGGGCCCGGACACCGCGCAGGCGCCTGGCCGATCGCAGCCGCTCTCCCGGTTCGCACTCCCCTCTCGCACTCGGCCGCCGTCGCTGGGCCGCCGCCGTCTGACTTTATAGCTAGCGGGCGGGGGCGTGACGTCACGGCTCCGCCCCCTGCCCCCGGGCAGCCAATCCGGGCCGCGGGCCCCTTAAAGGGGCAATGCGGCGGGCGCGCGCGTGGGGTCCACTGGCGTCGCGCGGCCTCAGTGGAAGCCGCCTTTGTCTCCCCGGGGAGGTGCATCTGGGCGGCCGCGGCCTCGCGCCTCAGCTCTGCGGACCCGAGCGGCCGCCGCCGGGCGCGGGAACACCTTCTACCTACTCTTAGAAGAGTGCCGGCAGCCCGGCTCCGGCTGCGGTTCCTGCCTCACCCCAAGGCGGCACCGCGCCTCGCGCGGAGTTTCCCATCATTTCCAGCCGCGGGGACGGTTTTTGCGTGTTTTCCCCTGTCCGCGGGCGCCGACCCGCTCTCCACGATGCCCGCAGGCCTCAGCGTGGGAGGGTCAGCGAGGGCCAGGTGTGGCACAGTGTGGGGCAGTGTGGGACAGCAAGGGTCAACGAGGGACAGACTGGGACATTGTGGGGCAGCGTGGGACAGCAAGAGGCAGTGTGGGAGAGCAAGGGACACCTGGGACAACGAGCGACAATGTGGGTATAAGGGACAGAGTAGGACAGTGTAGGGCAGCATGGGACAGTGAGAGAGCAAGGGACAGTGAGGGGCAGCGTGGGACCTAGGGGACCCCTGGGGCAACGAGCGACAGTGCGGGGTACAAGGAGCGGTGTGGGACAGTGTGGGACAGCATGAGACCCTGAAGGGCCCTGAGGCCACACTGCTGATGCCTTTCCCATGGGAGAGTTGAGAGAGGGGCTGCCCAGCCACCACCCCTCAGACCACGTGACATGGCAGCAGTGAACCCCGCCAGGGCCACCCACGGGCTTCCAGAAGGAGCACCTCCACCCCCAATCTGGCGTCCCCTTGGGGTCCCCAAGTCGAGGTTACCTATCAGGCCTTCTCGGGCCTCCCCGTCCCTTGGCCCGGGGGACAGGCCCTGACTCCCGAGGACCAAACACCAGCGAGCCTTCGGGAGGAGGTTTCTCGGGGCGCTGGTGATGCAACTTTAGGCTTATAGTTTAACCGTAAAATAAATAATACAAATGATAACAAACCAAGAGTAACTAAAGTGAGAAAACGAGCAAACAGACAGAAACCCTCCAGTTTTAACTAGAGCAGCTCCCCGAACGGTGCTCTCTATTGAGTAGAGGCCGGAGACCTCCCGCTGCCTCTTAAGTCTCCCTGGAGCCCCTGCCTGCCTTTCTGCAGCGACGCCGGCAGCAGTCGTACCTTTAGCCTTGCCTAACTGGGATGGCTTCACCTAGGGAATGAGAGATTCCCACCTCATTATCAGGTTAACTATTAACTTTGCACTCCTTGACATGATTTGCCTTTTCTCTCCTATTATTTACTTACATTCTTTTAAATTTAATTCAAAGGCTTAATTTTGAATGCTGGCCCTTAAGCACATGCACCCACCCACACGTACACACACACCAAAAGAAAAAAAAAATCTGAAGAATCCCTTTGCCCTTTTTCAGTTGCAAGATAAATGAATGTTTAGCAGAGTGGCCTCTATCCCCCTTCCTGACCAGCTCTTTCTGGACATCAGAGGCTTCAGGCTATTTTCCTATCTATGCTGCTTATCAACAATTCCAGTAATTCCATCTTTGCTTTGTTTGTGTGTTAACTTCTTACTTCCTGCCTTTCGTTTAGTATTATTGTAGGATGATGGAAATTAGTCACATCTAATTGCTGGTTTTCTTACCAAATTAGGTTTTTTGATGAACAGAATATGAGATCCCCCCTCCCCATTTTGGTTCCATCCATGTGTAAGGCTCACCCATATGCTGTTATCAGTGTAAAGAAAGGACCAGCTGGAAAACTTGCCAGAGAACATCTTTTCAGAGCTCACAGTGCAGCATTTACTGAATGGGGACCTTGCTGAGCTCCAGTTTCATCGGAAAGGAACCCTAGTTACGCTATTTCAAGTTGCTACAATACAGTTGTAATTTGTGCTGGCCTTATTGGCATGCTTTTACATTCCCCTATTCATAAAACAGTGATAATCACCAAAGCAACCATCAAACACACCCCTTCTTTAGAGAGAGAAGATCAACAGGATATTCACTATATGGTCGTGAGCTGTATGATGTGCTAATGTTTTGGTAAATGATCAAAAATCATGAAATCACATGAGTAATGTGTTAATCTGATGTTTCTTCCGCTCTATTTTAAATGTGCAAAATAAACATCATGATGTATTCATTCTGGACAGAAAGCCAGGTATAGCTGACAGCTTACTGAATTTTGCTGGCAATTATGTCCGTACAATAGGGCTCTCTCAGCTGTGAGTGAATTACATGAGGAGACTTATACCCCACAAATCTTCGATCTAATAGTCCTCTTAGGATATTTTGTTATACCACTGACATGTCAATAATAGAGGATTTGGGGAAGAGTTTGAAAGGAAAATGCTAAGCAACTTGTCTAGAGGTTTAGGAAAAAACAAAACAAAACAAAACAACTCTCCGTACTGAGCCTAACTTGCTTTAAATGGCCTGCAGTAAGAAAGAAATTTAAAGTCGGGCAATGTGTTTTTTACGCCTCTCCTAGTTCATTTAATTTGGAGGCCACCTCTCAAGGAATTTATATTAGCCGATTGTTTTTAATATTTAAAAAAAAACTTTTTAAACGTAACATCTAAAATGTGAGGCTTCCATCGCATTGACCCAAATCGTCACTTTGCACTTGCCCTTCTTTCAGTGTAAGAAGACGCTGTCCTTGGAGTTAGAACAAGTGGGAGGCTCTGGCTCAGAAACCTTAGAATCACAGCCTCTGCTCTCTGAAGGACTGCTCCTTTCTCTCCTCCCCCAGCGGTCCCGTGAGTCCCGCCAAGGACTCACAGAGGGCCTTTCCGCTCTTCCCAGCGTACGTCTTGATATTATTTGAATCCCATGGGGATAGATACATTTTTGGTGTTTATTCTTCTTGATTTGAAAAGTTTCTGTGCTCCTCCTTCTAAACAAGGAAATATTTTAAGTTGAGACACGCTATCTGCATCATCACCCTTTCACCCTTCGTTCAAAAGCCTTTACTTTTGTCCATTTATGATTTCAATGTAACGAGGCACTTAAAAAAAAACACTAATTTATAAGTAAGTGTGCAGTAAAAAGATATACTTGACAGTGGAATGAAGAATTGCATCATTTACGGGTCTCTTGCTTTGGGGTGCTACGTTTTGGAAACATCTGGGCACAGGTGCAGGCGTTTATACAGCCGATGAACTTTGTGGGTTGCTTGAAGACGTACAGGCTGATAAGAGCCAGGATTCATCCATGAGTTCTGCTTTCAGCTTTAGGAGCCGTTTGAAAAGTTGCACAGAAAAAGGTTTCTTTACAGTTTCCATTTCCCCCTTATGTAACCGGGGGGTACTCCTCCTCCTTCCTAACCTTTCCCTTAAAAAAAAAAAAAAAAAAAGAAAATATATCTGTAGTATACTCAGCTTGTGAGAGACTGAGCAGGCCGGTTTCACTTTATCAATCTGTGGTTTTAAGTGTTAGCTGAGCTACTTTTTTAAAAGTGCTTTTTCCTAGTTGGAGTTTTAGAGAGGCTGTTGATATAGTGGTTTGTTTTTAATTAAGCCACTTTTCATTTACCTAATGCTCTCTTAATGCACATTTGGAACTGTTGGTGGTTATTGTATTTCTAGTTCTACCCTGTTTCTAGAACTTAGAACCATGAGAATTTTTTTTTTTTAGTATCTCATAGGTACGTTAATTTAGTATGTGGATGTTTGCAACAGAGTTTTTTCACATTTCTTTTAAGCATTCATCTGTATCTTCAAATGCAAACAATTTCTCCCAAGGAAATGCTGTATTTCCTATCAGCTGGCCAGTAGGGTGCGCTGTGGTCCCTTGCCAAACAAATAAATAAATAAATACTATTCAGGCTAATACATTCTTTATTAAGAGATTTCAGAAATATATTTCACGCCGTCGTAGCCACCGACACAGATGAGACCTGTTTACGTAAACACGGGCAAGCAGCTCAGCTTAGCCGACATGTATGGAAAATAAAGTCGTTATATTTTTAAAAAGGAAGCTTTGAGATGTTTACTTCTTTGAAATTAGCTCTAAAATAATTTGGTATTATTTTACCCCATTGGTCCCTTGGCGACATATTTTCTTTCATTCTGGCTAAAAGTAGAATAAGAAATGTGGCCTATGATGCAGAGCCCAAGCTCTGGAATTGAAGGGTTTGGGTGTGAATCCCAACTCACCAACTGTATGACTCAGGCCAGTGACTTAACCTCTCGTAAGATGGGCAATGGTGGCTTTCCCTCCGGAGGGCTACTGGGCAGGAAAATGGGAGTGTGCATGTAAGGGTGTTCAGAACACATGCTGACCCCCTCAGGGTTTAGTAACTGTTAGCTGTTTTTATCAAGATTGTCTTCTCGTTGTTACTGTTATATATTCTTTGAGAGAGATTGGACACCTTTCATGGCAAGATTCCAGAATTCTCTAGTGCTTATTAGTATGTATGATTAGATTGGTCAAGGAAGTTGTTTCATTAAAATTCCAGCAACATAAATGATTTCTAAGATAAAATGTCTTGCTTTATCTTCAGTATTTCCACTTAAGAGGCTATAAAATCGTAAGCCAAAGAAATGGCTCTGTCATCATGAAACTTCAGGCAGCCGCAGGCCCTGGGAGATATTCTGCAGGCAGGGAGAGTCTGCTGGCGTCCCCAAGGGAAGGTGACCAGCAGCCATGTGTCGGCGAGCATTTATTTGCAAGCCCACACTCATCAGCGTCCATTGCCACGTTTCCTTTAAACAAATAGATTTAATTTGTGCATAAACTTATAGAGCCCCTGCAGAACTTTTATATATGAACAGCTTTACCATTTCTCTGGAATGCTAAGACCATGAGATCCACCCAGTGACCGGATACAGTAGCGCTGAAAAGATCTGAATGAACGGTAACCCTTCTTGGCATTTATAACTTTACTCGTTCATCCAACAATACGAATCTGTTGAACTCCCACTGTGGACCAGTCCATGCCAGGTACCCACCAGTGAGCAAGAGAGACCCAATCCCAGTCCTCAGAGCACTTGCAGCTGTGGGGGGCCTGCAGGAAGTTGTAAGGTAGGCTGTCTGTGATGCCCTGGGAATATGAGGAGAGGCGCCAACCCAGACGGAGGGGTCAGGAGAGCCTTTCTGAACCACGTGAGGTCCACACCGAGAACAGGAGGATGCTTCACAATGGGGAGATGAGCCAGGGGGATGAGGAGGCCAAGTTCACTTTATTGACGAGAAGGTAAGAGATAACCCTGGAGAGGTTAAGCGGAGGCCGGATTTTGCTTGATTGTACCAACTGTATTAGGAAGTTCACACTCTGTGCTATAAAACTTAGGAGACCCACCGAAAATGTGGGACGTGGACAGTGGCTTTGTATTTGTTCCTGAGTTAGCCATCTATCTCCCTCCCACCCGGAGCTCCTACCGTCGCCTCGACGTGAGCTGCACCGACCTCTAACCACAGCCCTGTCTTATTTCCAATCTTTAGTTCTGCGTTTCAGGTTTCTCCCCAGGGCTTCTGCTTCGGGTGCCTGCTGTGGCCTGGCTTCCTTGGGCAGCAGGCTCCGAGAAGGAGGGTGTCCTTAGCGTGGGCTCTGAGAAGGAGGGTGTCCTTAGCGTGGGCTCTGGGCCCCCTCGGGAGGGGGCGGAGGAAGCGGACTCGGGCCCAAGGAAGAGTGGCCCAGCGATGCGGGCCCAGGATAGGCCCGGGCTGATGCTCCATTTTCTTTACCAGTGCCCGTCGAAGGGCTGTGAAATCCATACTTAACACAGCGAAGTCTAAAGCTAATAGCTTGGCCTCCGGAAGAAGCACGAGGAACACTTTAACAGCATGTTAACTCACGTGGCTGCCTCCCAGGGCGCATGCTCTTGTGTGGGATTTTCATCTCTCTTTAGCACCGGTGATTGGACATTTTCATGATTGTTTGTAGAGACAGCCAATATTTATTTAGAGTTAACCATGGATCTTTTGGGTGCGTCATTCCTTCTTATCCCTCAGATATTATTTTAGGGTTAGTTTTCTCTCTACAATGTATTTCTTTTGAAAGTTTGTTTGGGGGTGATTTGTTGATCGAAAACTCCATCGGTTTTTGTTTGTTTGAAAATGTCTTTTTTCCACCCTCCTTGAAAGATAACTTCGTGTGTATATCACTCTTAAGTTGACAAGTTCTTTTTTCCTCAGAATTTTGAAAGTATTATGCCACGGTCTTCTAATATCATTAGTGAACGAAAAAATTAGTTTGTAGTCTAATTGTCCTTCCTTATAGATAGTGTCTTTTCTCTTTGTCGGTGAACTGCAGTTTATTTACAATTGGTTTGTGGATTATCGGAGGGTTATAGTATTTCGCCAGTTCTAGAGAATTGTTGGGTGTCATTTCCACTGCCTCCTACGCCTTCTACTTCCCCGGCTCCAGCTTTGACTGGATGAGTACTAGACCTGCCTGCTCGCTCCCTTGTGTCTCTTAACTCTTTTGTATTGTCTGGTTCTGTCTCCGTGCTGGGTTATGCGTAGTTTCTTCGCATTTATTTTTCCAATTTGTTATGACTCTCTTTTAACTATATCTGCTGCTTAACATTCATTGACTTTATGACACTGGTGATTATATTTGTCATGTTTCTATGTCGTATTTGGTTCTTGGTCATCTCTGGGTCCTTCTCTAAAACTTCCCTTTGTTGTAGTACACAAGATATTTTGTGTTTGGTATCGAATAATCCCAATATGGGCAGTAATTCCAATTCTGCTGTCAGTTTTTTTAGCTTAGTCTTCCTTTTAGCAGCTTGTTTCCTCAAGCATTGTGTGGTTTTTGATTTGAAACTTATATTCTTTGGGTCGCTACTGCGGGAATCCAAACACTGGTGTTTGTTTGTCACACGCCTAGGAGCGCTTCTGAGCCGGGACCACTCGAGTAAACTGAATTTTGGGTGACGAGTGTTGGGCCACCACACAGTGCCAGGACGAGCTTCTGAATTCCCAGGGGAGATTTGTTTTCCTCTCCCCCACAGCCGAGGGGTCAGCAAGCACAGTCACACGCCACGTACCAATGGGGATGCCTTCCAAGAAATGCATGGCGAGGTGATGCTGACGCGGTGAGGACACGAGAGTGGGCTTACGCGGACACGAAGGTGCCGGCGCCTGCACAGCCAGGCTGCGGGTGCTCCCAGGCGACACGGCCCCACAGCGTGTTCCGGTGCAGAACAGCAGACGAAATCGGCAGCAGAGAAAATGGTACAACCAAGAGACACGGTACACAGACGATATCCTGCTGCCAGTGTAACAGCGGGCACTGTTTTCCAGCAAAGCTTTATTTTTCTTATTAGTCGAAAGAGTACACTGTGCCATAATGGGTAAAAGTACAGGACAGTAAGTACCTAAACCAGTCACACAGTAGTTCACGGTCATTATCAAGTATCAGGCTCCGTGCACCGCTGTTGGCGCTGTGCTGTTCCCCGGCGGGCAGCGCAGGGGCTTCGGCTGCGCCCCCACCACCTCCAGCGCGGGAGGAACTTGTCGTGTTAGGAAGTTGCAGCGGTGGCGACATCACCAGGTGACAGAAATGTTCGTTTCCATTGTAATCTTACAGGACCACCGTCACATATGTGGCCCGCCGTTGACAGAAATGTCATGATGGGGCCCATGACTGTGTGCCCTTTATCTCCCTCTCCCAGACATGTTCCTAATTCACCTACTGACGGTGTCACCTTTTAGGACCCCAAGTTTATGTAGTTTTTCCTGCAGCATCTCACTCTATGCAGGTACCTGGCTTTGTCTCACAGACCCACAAACTCGACCCACTTACACTCAAGGCCAGGATTCAGCGTGCTTTTCTAGGAAGGGCCAGATAGTAAACATTTTAGGCTTTGCAGGCCGTGTGGCCTCTGTTGCAACCGCTCAGCTCGGCCATTGTCTCATGAAAGCAGCCCTGGGCATGAGTACATGAGTGGGTGGGGCTGTGTGCCAATAAAACTTTATTTACAAAACAGGTCGCAAGCTCTATGTGGCCCCTGGGCTGCAGCCTGCTGACCCCTGCCCTCCGCCATCAGGAATCGGCAAATGCCCTCAGAGCAGATGCCAGCTTCATCACTTTCTCACCTATTTGGAGTCATGCTTTCTTCCTCCGTTGGGACTCGGAGGATTTTACCGACGATTTGGCCAGTCCTGCCATGCATTTGTACAGATGTCTTAGACGCAGCCGAGCTGCTTTGGGCCAGGCGGGTTTCTCTGGATGCCTAGCTCCCCTCGTTGCGGGCGATGGAAGTCAGATTCATCTCATCGGTGCAAATTTCCTCAAGCAGCTCAGGGACCTTTAATAACCACAGTCACCTGACACATTACGTTCACACTTGCCAGGTGGTCATTTAAGGCTTTTCATTTTCTGTCCTCCCCCATCTTCCCAGTTCTGAGCTCCCCCACTCCCTCATAACTGCCATGTGTTCAGCCGAATTGGCGTGCACACACTCTCTGGACGACGCCTTCCCCCCCCCCCCAATCCTCTCCCTTTTGCATGCTGTTCCCCATACCACCTTTACATATTTTAGTCCCAGGGTCTCCCGTCTCCTTCATTTTCAATGTGATTGGATATGCTCTCTACCTCCTCGGCGCTCCGCCAAACCATAAGCTCACTGGGGACAGGGAGCACCCCTTATCCAGCTTTCTGGAACTTCTTGCTTCACAGAGCACCTAGCCTGGTATTTGGGAAATGGCAGGGACTTAAATATTTGCAAAATGAATGAATTTATAGCTTTTTTTTTAAAAGCTGGGAAAACTCAGCATGTTATTGTAAAACCCGTGCCATTTGTCCAAGGTGAGTTGTTAGCTCTTAGGCTGACCAGCCACTGCTTGTGGCCGCCGCATTCCATCAGAGAGAAGGATAGCTCAGGCCAGAGCCAGCCTCTTTTCCTGCCGTCTGAAGGTCCTGCCCGCAGAACAGTGACAGCGCCCGAGGATGACGGCTGTTGACAGTGTGCACCACCGTCAGGATGTGCTCTGCTGTGATGCCACTTTCTCGCGGTTGCCTAGGAATCCAGCGCACAGATGTGGCGTGATTCACATCTGACCGGTCCCCACGTCGGACTTGAATGTGATGGCTTCAGAAATAACGTAATATTGAACTGTGTTGGATGTGATTTTCCACTTCTCTGCTTATTTCCTCAGGATGCATCCTCTCAGGTGAAGGGGATGCTGAATCAAAGGAGCTGAACCTCTTTAAAAGCTTTTTCTGTGGCCAAATTGCAACCAGATTGTTGGACCGGTTGGAAGAACCGCCCGCCGTGCAGCGTCTGTCTGGTGACATGCTCCTCAACTTGGGATTTTTTTGGTCAAATTCAGATATTTTTCTTTGTTTATTTGCTTTGGAAGGTCAATTTATCAGGAAACATTTGATCACAGCTTTGAGAGAATGTACATTTCTCTTACTGATGCCGATGTTGGTGTATATGTATTTATACACATGGATGCACACATACACACGTTAATTAGCCCTTACACTTTTTTTTTAAATTTATTTATTTTTTTACCCTCCCCCCGCCTGCCCTTACACTTTTTTTTGTTACCTACTTGTTTATTTATCTTTTCGGCTGTGGCATGTGTCTTTTTCTTATGATATGCATATTAATGAATTGATTCATGGTGTATCACATGTTACAAATATTTCCTCTTTTAGTATACATCTTTTCTTTTTGTTTATGGCAGTTTTTTTTAACCTTAATTTTTTTTAATTTTGACACAGTTTCAGACTTTCAGAAAAGTTGCAACCTTAGTACAAAGAATTCTCAGATACCTTCACCTGGAATCTTCAAATGTTAACATTTTATTATATTTGTCTTATAATAATGTCTTCTTTCCCGCCTGTTTTCATCTATTGGTATAATTTTTATTTGAACCCTTCACAAATAAGTTGTAGATGTGAAGCTTTGGCATTGATAAAAAAATCACTGTAAAGAGTTTTAAAACTAGACTTTGTTTTTAGGACACTTTTAGATTTATGGAAAAACTGAGAAGATATTAGAGGTTCCCACCCTCCCCCGACCCCGGTCCCTGTGCTGAACTCTGACCTCACAGTTCAGGAACAAGTACTGACACGTCACCGTCCGCCAAGGTCCACCGTCTACTCAGGTGTCCTCAGTTTTCACCTGACGCCCTTCTTCTGTCCAGGAGCCCACCCAGGACACCACTTCACAGTGAGCTGGTCAGACTTTCCTTGTTTCTGGTGACTTGGACATCTTAGAGGGGCTCTGGTCAGGTATTCTGTTGAATGTCCCTGTATTGGAATTTATTTAATATTTTTCTCATGATGTTATTGGTTCTGGAGAGGAAGACCGTAAAGATAAAATGCCATTTTCATCACATCACATCGAGGGCACACGCTATGCACATGGTCTGTCACTGTTGATGTTGACCTTGACCTGAGGAACACAGAGCCCTTTAAGAACTACGTGGGCATGTTCTGTGGTGCTCAGCTCAGGCCAGCTATTCTGAACAACACATGGAGGTTGGCGTTGCCTTTCAAGATCATGAAAGCCGTACAGTAGCCAGAAAGCCATTGTACTTCCTGCAACTCACGGACCTGAGCAACACGGGGGTCAGAATTCGCGAACTGCAAGGTCACATTTATACAGTGTGCTTTGGGTGATACTGCAAACTGGAAATGAATGATAGAACAGAAAGCCTTAAGATCAAGTCTTTAAAACAGTTAACATATCATGTGAACTGCAGAAAGTTTTCACGTGTTTGGAGGTAAGAATGTCTGTACATGACTGTATCCACACGTGACCTTTCATTTTCTCGGATTGCTTGGCAAAGGAACTCATCTTATCTAGAAATGACTTAGCCAGCTGGTTTTGACTCTTCTTATTTCCATCCATGAATAAACCTTCTGAATGTTTGAGCAGTTAAAATTCCCACATCCTCCATTCAATCACTTCCAGGAGCCAATAAGGGAGTTTAGTAAAAGTGAATCTGAAAGATTTATTTGTACAGAAAGAATGAATTTCCTCTTAGTCGTACATCCGACACCCACACGATACCTCATCTGTGATGCTGGGAAGGAACATTTTCAGGAGAAATTCGATGCCCAATTAGTATGTTTTAATTTAGTCAGTGGAATTTCCATCTGGCTCTGCTGTGTATTCTGGAGGTGAGACCAGAACAGAGCTGAGCAGTTTGTGAGTTTGTGAGACCGGGTCAGTAGGCACTGGGGGCATTTCAGCCTGACTTTTCCCCTCTTTTTGTTAGTGACAGGATGAATGGGGACAAAGAAAGCTCAGGGCACTTATTTTGTGATCAAACACTTTAATATACATGGTTTAACATAAGAAAGAATGCCACAAAAGTGGATGGTAGGTAGATATCTTCTCCTCCAGAGAACATGGAAATTTACAGAAATATAGAGGCACCTGGAAGACAGGGAAATGTTTTCTTGATCTACAATATAAAGCACAAAGCTTTCTGTACTTTAGACAAGTATGCTTTTAAAAAGTGTTATTATATATATTATATCTACATAGAGAGAACTTATTTAACTTTTAAACTTTCCTACGTTGGGTCCATTCACACACTAACATTGAAATTAATGACTAAACTCAGAAACATCCGAGATAAAACAAGCCAATTAGAAAAGTAAAGTTTTCGCTAAATATTTTGATTCCTATTATACCTAAAACAGAGGGAATTCCAGAAGTAAAGTATCCTGGCCAAAAGATTCTGGTTTTCATGGTGAAAAGTGTATCTTCTTAGTGCGCTTCAAGCAGGCTCACGTGGTCTTCTGGCCTTTGGCTCTTCTGTCTCCACGCACTTGAGCGTGACCGTGCCCTGCCCGCCTCCCTCACTCCCCTGAGGACTGCGCCCCCCTCGGGGGCTCCCTGCCTCCAGCAGTTCCGTCACATGGGTCAATCGTGTCCGTACCTGGTTATGTCTTCACATTTTCCTCCTTCTGTACTAACACGTCAAATCAGTGCTTGTTCAGGTTTTCGGTTTTCTTGGAGGTGTGCCAATGTCGTCTCCAGTGACTGTGGCCTGTTCAGTTTGGGTGGGAAGTCTGTGTTCCTTTCGACAGTTCTTGATTTGAGGTGATTAATGATTTCTAATGGAGAAAGGTGATTGTATCCCATACACCTTTGAAAGTGGGCCCTGGCCGGTGTGGCTCAGAGGGTTGGGCGTTGCCCTACACACCGAAAGGTCCCTGGTTGGTACCTGGTCAAGGCACAGGCCTGGGTTGCAGGCCAGGTCCCCGGTCGGGGGTGTGCCAGAGACAACCCATGCATGTGTCCCTCGCACACCGATGTTTCTCTCCCTCTCTCTCCCTCCTTTCCCCTCTCTCTAAAATAAATAAATTAAAGTATAAAAACATAAAACCTATAGAAAAAAATACTTTTAGAGTGGGCTTTGCTACCACACTGGTCTGATGGTGTTTGACCATAACCTCTGAGGTGGAACTGAGCTAGCCCCAGGCAGAGCCGTTTCCAAAGAAAACATCCAGGCCTTCCAGGAACGGGGCCGAAATGTCTCCACACGTCTGTCCACTGGACGTCTGCTCCCTGTTTACTGTTTCCACTGCTCTCTCAAGCTCGCTTCCCAGCCATGGAAAATGCCACAAGAAAGACTTGTGTAACTGTTAGTCACCGTATATTTCCTGAATATTCCCTGCCTCATTTCCCTGGTAGCTGGCAATGACATCCAGGATTTAAGTTGCTGAAGGGAACTCGGGAAAGCCCACATAGATGTCTGAGCTGAGGTTTGGCAAGCCATGCGTCTTGGTGACATAACAGTGTCATAACTAGAAATTTCATCACACAGAGGAGGCAGGAAATCCCCATGGCTACCAGACGCCCACCTAAAACTCACTGGAGTCTGAGCATCGTCGTTTGTTAAAAATGGATTCTACACAGTTTTAAATTTGATTATCAGGCTCCTGGAATAAAAATTTGGACCTGGAGTTTGGATGCAATGAGATTTCTTTAAAAATGGGCATCTTAACAGACTTGGTAGGAAAGGAAAAGAGAACTTTAGTAAAGTCCTTGTAAGAGGAACGGTGGCCTCTCTATGCGAAGCTGAGCCCTGTCCCCTCAGAGGGGGCCTCGGCTTGGGCGGGGATGCTCTGGGCCTCCAGGTCAGCCAGGCCAGTGCCACGCTCAGAGGGAGAACGGAGTCCCCGGGCAGATCTTTCTCAGGGACATGATTTTTAATTTAAGACAGTTTCTTCTAAACCGAGGTATTCCATTTGTCTGTATCACTGTAAAGATGGTCTGACGTGTTTTCCCCTCCTCCATGTCTTACAGTTTGTGAGTTGTAATTACTTCAAGTACCTTGTCCTTTTGTTCCTTTGGGTTGTTTTTAATGTGGTTTGTATCCGAGAATAAGCCTAAATTCTGTTCTGGAATTGGATAACTTTTTATTAGAGAGACCCGTGTACCCGAAAACAAAGTTTGTTGTTCTCCACTTTACTTTCCCCCATTTATACCTGCTAACTGCATCCGACTTACTGATTGTGCCGTCTTGGGGTACTTTCTTTGACTAACTCTTTGATGTTTAGTGACGTCACTGTGGTAACTATTGAGGTGACTGGTAACCATTATATAAGCCCATTTGCTGCATTTCCTCTCTTTTATTATATTAGTATATTAACAATAGTTATAATTATACACTTTTATTATTTCATTGGATCATGACTTGAATGTTACATTTTTATTGTTTGATGGTCCACCATTGCATGGTGATTCTATCTACCTATGCTTCCTGCTGTGGCACTGACTTATTCCGATATGATGGTGACCCGCTCTGCTCTTCTTGAATTTGTGCGGTGTCTTAGAATGTAGACGGTCCTGTTACTCCAAACGGTGACATCTGCAGACGGCAAATTGTTGCTGGGTTTGCTGGACAGTGAAGTCCAGCCTCTCTGCTTATAGTGTTGGAATTATGTCTCCAAATTTGCATCTTGGGCCCTCAACTCCGCCCTCAACTCCAGACCTTGGGTGTCTCGCAGGCATCTGTATTTATTTCCCAGGGTTGTGGTGACAATGTGCCACAAACTGGGTGACTCAAAGCAGCAGAAATTTATTGTCACACAGCTCTGGAGGCCAGAAGTCCAAAGTCAAGGTGTCGGCAGGGCTGTGCTCCCTGAGACTCCAGGTAGAACCCTTCCTCGCCTTTTCCAGCTTCTGTGGTGGCCATCAGTCCTTGTGTTCCTTGGCTCACAGCCGCATCACGTCCATTTCTGCTCCCTCTTTGATTTTGGTGAAGGGCCCACCCTACTCCGGTAGGACCTCATCTTAGGTAATTACGTCTGTAAGACGCCTTTTCCAACTAAGGTCACATTTTAAGGTACTGGGGGCTGGAACTTCAACCTATCTTTCTGGGAGACGTAACATTTTCATATTATTTTATACAAATTTTATAAAATGTCTCTATGATTTTAACAGCTTTGTTGAGATATTTTCTTGTGGCTTTTTGAAAGATGGTTTTTGCCTGAGGTCCTCTGTATTTGCTGTGTCTCTGCCCCATCCCTTTGCCCCTCGCCCCCCGCCAGTCTTCTCATGGCTCCGCTGATCATTGAGTTCTCTGCCCCAATCTCACTTCTTCAAAGGGGCATCTTCTGACCACCTTATCTAAAGTAGAAACTCCCATCCACTGCCCTGGGTCACTGGCTGACATTTTATGTGCTTGCTGTCTGTTTCCCCAGCTAGAACGTAGGACCTATCAGAACAGGAAATTCACCTTGTACCTCGCCATTATATTCCCAGGGCTTAGAACAGGGCCTGGCATACCTGGCACTCAGTACATGTGTGTTGAATGAATGCAAAGGTGAGTACGGTTGTGGCCTCATCTGTTTCCCTCTTGCTGTGTTGAGCAGAGACCTGGGCCAGAGGGAAGGAGGTGGTGTAGGGAAGCGTGTTTGCTTGAGTGTGGGAGGATAGTCGCCCCCACCCGCCTGAGGCAAAAGCATGCTTGGCCGCTCAGGGAACAGCGGGGTGGCCAGGTGAGTGAGGGCGAGGAGCAGGAGGTGGGATCAGCCAGGCGGCCCACAGCAAGCTTCTCTCCCCTCCCCATGGTGTTCCAGCTCCTTGCTCTTCCCTCCTGGCCATTCCAAGTGGTCTTCTCATTCCTGGTTGGGGGTTGAAATGTGACCTCTGCCTCGTCATTCCATGTCCAGCACCTCACAGCATTTATCACCAGCAGTGAATTTGTTTATTTCTTTATTGTCTTGCCTCACTGTCCCAGCTGACACGTGGGGGCCAAGACCGCGTGTGTTCAATAACCATCGTACTCCTGGGGCCTAATGTGTGCACACCCCTACATGTGCTGGGTAAGTGAGGGACGGAGTATGGAGTTGGCCAAAAAGTCTGTCTAGTTTTTCCGTAAAATAAAAGACACACTTTTCATGTTCACCAATAATAACTCTATTGATTTGGGTATTTTGAGTCTGTCGGCTATCTCCCGCAATTGGCTTCTGGTGGGTAGAGGCCAGGGGGGCTGCTCAACATCTTCCAATGTGTCAGACGGCCCACGACAGAGAATTATTTGGCCAAAATGTCAATAGGACCACGAAACTTCGCAAACCACTTTTGACACGTTTGATCAGTCACCGCACCTTCTCTACACACTGCACACACCCTTTTTGTGTGTGTTTCAGTTGCGTTTGTACCTTTCTTGAAATCACAAAGCATAATACGCAGACAATGTTGCGTATCTTCTTCCATCTTCAATATTTAAGGGGCTGCACAAAAACTCACCAATTTTGATAAGTTTTAAAGAATGCACGCTGCTCTGACAGCTGTCCCAGCACAATCTAACAAAACCGTCGCGAACGAAGCTGAAGCCCACCAAGCGCTCCTGGAGCCGTCGTGCGGAAAAAACGAAACGAATGTTTTGGCCGATCCAATAGTTTAAAGGCGTTCCCCGGAGTAGTTTTAATTTATAAAAACTTGTCTGCCTTTTACTGGGAGGAGAGAGAAAAGGAGAAGAGAAAAAAGCAGCCACATATAAACACGGCCCCCACCTCCCCTGTTTGTCACCCGGCGATACAGCTATATTTCTGGCGGCCTCCCATGTGACATTTCTTGGTTCCCATGACCTTAAAGCGTATCCCTTATGAATACTAGGGCTCTGTTTTCCTCTTACCACATGTATCAAGTTTTGACCCAAAATATTTTCCCAGTGTTTCTTTCTGCAAGTTCTTCATAACATCAACCTTATAAGGCACATAAACGCTTCTAGTCTGAGTTTACATGAGAAAAAAAGGTGAAATTAATTGCTCGCCGTTAATAAGCATGTCAGTAAGCTTTTCTTAATTGTCTGTTTACCAATGTTGCATTTATTTATTGTGTGCTTACTGTATCCAAGGCATGGAGACAGGCCCCCAGAGGTGCGGGGTGAGCTGAGCCGGACAGACACGGTTCCTGCCTTCCCAGAGCTTCCGTCCTGTTGGGGATAGATATTAAAAATCATTTACATAAAAAGTCTTGAATTACAATTTGCACGTCAGTGACACAGAAAGGAGGGTGTGCGAGGTGAGGAAAACGCCTTATGGGGGACCCACACTCATCTTGAGGTTGAGGGAAGCTTCTTTGCTGGTTGCCTCCCCAGTAACCCTTCTCCTTTTTTGTTATAAACGGAACCCCGACTTTGTTTGGATCAGCAGAGTATCCAGCTTTAAAAACCCCATTTTTGTCCCGCCCTCGTAGCTACATGTGTGCAGGGCCCATGTCACTGCAGAGCGCTGGGTGAGAGCAGCTCCCTGGTGCAGGTGCCACCCCTCGTCCTCAGCTCTTCCTTCCACTTCCTGTGGCTTTCGGTGTCCAGCAGTGGCCGTGAGGATTGCAGCTGCATGCCTGGTGTGGCCTGGATGATATGTAGGGCTTACCGCACTGGCCTTCCAGTGATTTCTGGGGGTGACTCAGGGAGTGACAATGAGCCCCTACCTGATTAAGCCACGGGAGATGGGTTTCCACTACGTGCGGATGGACCAGTTCCTAACTGTAACAGCTTACTGAGGAGGTGACATGTGAACTGGGCTTTGAAGGACATGAGTGGCAACGAGCAGGGGGCAGGGCCAAGGAAGGTGCACTCGCAAAGCACTTTGCTCTGACTTGAACCTCAGCGGTCCATCATCTGAGGTGAAGGGGTGTTGGAGGAAGACTCCTTAGTTACCCCTGCACTAGGCCTTGGGGATGGGCCAGCGGCAGGAGCAAAGTCCAGCCATAGTGGTAGCATGACCACTATAACAGGTAACACTTGCCATGTGCCAGGCACTGTCCTCAAGGATTTACACAAGCCACCTCATTCAGTTCTCACGACAACCCTTTGAGGAAGGTGCTGGTGTTGTCCCCACTCTACAGCAGACGACACTGAAGCAAAGGGACATGCAGCCACTCGCCCAAGACTGCACAGCTAGTAAATGGGGAAGCCAGGACTGGAGCCCAGGCAGTGCGGCTGGACAGCCTGAGCTCATTAGTCCATGTCAGGCAGAGCTTGACCCAGACCTTGAACTCATGGCCGTCCGCTTGCCTTTGATGACTCAGAGGGTTGCTGAGCTCTAGCACAAACACGAAATGTGGACGGTTCTTACCAGGGTGCACTCCTGGATTCTCTATCCCCGAGGGACTGATAAGCCGGAGAGGGGGCAGTTTTGGAGAACTTCGAGAAGACCTCTCCTCTTCGTGGTTATTGAGCTCCCTGCTGAAAGACCTGCTCAATTGCATTGTGGAAAGTAGGTAGATCCGTATTTATCCCTCTAGGTATATCTGTACCCTGCCCCAAATGCTTCTGATTTCTTCCAGTTACGATAAAATAATCACCTCAGGATGCCCAGGGCTCATCCAGCCTTCAGACCCGCGCCTTGTCCACCCCCACCGCTCTTCCTGAGTCCCCTCGGACAATGACCATCTTCCCCTGTAGGTCCAGCCCAGGATACCTCAGAAAGTAATCCACCGATTCGTAGTTCGAAACTATTGCAAAAACTGTTTGTTACATCTGCGACAAGACAAGTAGAGATGTTGGGAGTAAGCATTTAGAGACTTTTGGGCAGTTGGCATTCCCCCAACCGCCACGCAGGCGGTGCACGCGTTAGCCTGGTGGACAGGGCACGGGCCCCCGGTGCAGGGGAGCTGACACGAGGGTTCGGTTGGAGCATGAGCGGTATGACCCTCATGGGCAGTAGGACCACTTGCTGGCTCGTGATGGGTTGGAGGTGGAAACAAAGGTGGTCGGTCCTTCACCACAGACGTCTGAGAGTCACAGCTCTGACCCACGTCAATTTCTTCCCCCTGTGACTCGCCGTGGTAATTCAGGCTGGGCTGCGAGGTCTTGAGCTGGACCTCATATCTTTTAGCTTTATTCTAGCAGTTTCTCTGGAGGCCTCCCCTCCTTGCTGGCATGGCAGGGCCTGCAGTGGCAGAGCCTGTCACTCCTCTCTCGTATCTATCTGACATGTGGCATGATACCGCGTACAGTCAGCGCTCGAGGTTTTGGGTTTTTGTTGTTGTTTTTTGTTTGGGTTTTGTTTTGCTGTGGAAAAAAGTATAAGATGAGGTAGGCTTGGGCAGTCAGAAAGGGAAGAATCTGCTTTGCCTCACGTAGTGCTAAAAAGGAAAAAACCCTCAAATAACTCATTTTACGGGAATACAAAGTCAATAAAGAACCTTCAGACTGTTGTAACGACCAGTCATGGGAGCCGTTTATGTGGCAGACACTGTGCTGGGTGCTCTCACGTATTATTTCATTCCATCTTTATTCCGTCTCTTAAAAGGAGATGTGATCATCACCATTTTGCAGATGAAGGAAATGAGGCACCAGAGAGGTTGAGCAACGTGCCCAAGGTCACACAGCTACTAAGCAGTGGTGTTCTGTGTGACTTCAAACCCTGCGTACCATTTCTTGCTCCCATTCATGCCCCGTACCAGCTTTCGTTGCTAAAAGGGAATGTTACTGGATATAGAAAATACTTTAAATGCACTCTGGCATTTTTCCCCCCTAAAATTGCTTTCTTTGTAATTGCTGCAGTGTCTTAGATTTCCACTAAAGTTTTTCCCATATATACTTAACTTCTCCTTCAGGGGATGGGGCAGAAACTACACTCGGTTTAGGCTGTCCAGCAAATTACAATTCCAGATTTTACCTTGGCGTCTCTTAGGAGAAGTAAGAGACAAAGCCTTCTTCTCTGGGTGTAATTAGGCTGTAATTCAGCCTCCTCACCGGGGAGGTCGGGCAGGCAGCTTTAACAGGGGTCTAGTCCTGGCTCGGGGAGTGGTAGGTGGTTACACGCCTCTCTGCTCTGTCTTCAGCCGTTTCTGGTATGGGGTTTTCAGATGCCGCTTTCGGGTGCTGTGGGGATCACTGTGTTTCAGTGTTTTTAGTAGTGTCTACGTTTTTTATTATTTAACTCAAATGTATGTATTAATGTGTTCATAATATAATGTCTCTGCCAATTATTTTGACGACTTGCTATCCTGGGATAGAATTAATTGCCATTTAGGTAGGACAAAGGCACATTTACTATAGACTAAGAGACTTGATGTGGTCATTAAATTGTCCTCCAGAACATACATTTAAAGTTGTATTCCTTCAGCTGTAGTTTTAAAAATAAAAATGACCCCTTCAAGGATAAAGTTTGAAAGAGGTAAAAATGAAGATTTTTTTTTTTTATGGTGCTTGAATTTCCAAATCAGCATTGGGTCTATTCTTTAAAAATGATTTTTAGGTTTTAAGAAACAAGGGTAGTAGGAATGGTCTGTATTCAATGTCCTTAACAAATTCAAAGGAAATTTCAAAAAAAAAATTTCAAAAGGTGGTCGGGAAACTCCTTCTTTCAGAGTTTGTTTATTTTGAGTCACTCTAGTAATTAAAAGAGAAAACAGGGTCCTTATGATTCAGGATGTTATCATAAGGAGGGGACATGGAAGGAAGGAAAAAAGTAAATTTCCCCCTTTGGAATTTAAGTGGTCCGCTGGGGAGAAGTTTACTTAGCGTGGAGCCTCTAAAATACAGGAATGTGAGCTAAGCAGCTTTTCTTCAGCCTACTCTCTGTGACATCACAGTCCCATCACCCTCTCAGGTCCAACGAATCCTCTCTGCTAAACGAAGCTCGCCCTCTGTCCCTTCCTCTCTAATCCAACTGCCCCCCAGTTCTACCTCTTGCCTTTTAACTGGCCCCCTTGACCCCGCGACCCTCCATTCTCTCACCCACCTTTCACCTGGCTGCCAGAGTGATGACGTTTTTTACATCATAACCTGTTCACGTCACCCTGCCACCTAACATCCTTCTGCCTTCAGTTCTCACAGGAAGAAAAGAAAAGATCAAACAGACTCACAGTGGCGATAAGGACAAGGTAAAACACAGAGCCTTTGCCTTTTCATTCTTTCCCACCCTTCCTTCCTCCCTCCTCCTCATCGCTGGCCTCGCCTCGGGACAAGCCAATGACTCCCAGGCCTGACCTTTTGGTCACACCAGGCACTGGGCCTAGAATGTTCTTCCCTAGCTTGCCTCCCCACCCTGGGGCTCAGCGAAGGTTTGGCATTACGACCTCCTTCGTATGCCTTCTGTAATCATCTCTCCCCTCCTTCCTCTGCTTCTGTGGAGCCAAAATCCTGGTGCCTTTTCGATATTAATCTAGGTTACGTACGTTTGCATTATTCCATTTGTATCTAATAATTGTGTCCCGGCAGTGGCGTGGCCCTGTGGCTGGGACCCGGGGCTCGGCGTGCTGGCTGCTTGGATTCCGAGTCTGGCCTTGCCATCCTTAGCTGGGGGCACTGGGCCACTCCTTCAACCATCTGTGCTTCAGTCCCCCCGTTGGCAGCAGGGGGATCATGCGGTGCCCACTTTGGGGAAGGTTCAGCAGGTCCTTGCACGCAAAGCTCTCAGAACCCTGGCTGTCCCGAGCTGGTATTTATGAGCATTTTTCCCACTCCGTGAAGAAGCCATTATGTGAATTCCATTGATTTTATTTCAAAAAATACTCTAAAAATACTTTATTTTTGTGATTGCTGCATTCATTTGTGAGGTAGTCAGGAGCAATTAAAATCAGTGGTAACAAACTGTTATTTGCTGGTAGAGTTCTTAGGGAAATGAGTAACTTAGAGGAATTTTGTACTCTTGAGCAGAAAAGTTTGACGGGATTCTTGAATTTTAGTAATTTTAGTCTTTGGTGGATTGTCTATGATTCATTGGACGAGTTTCCTCGGTTCCTGGAGAATCCTGAGCTCAGGTAAGTGCCTGGGGCGATGTCCCTGTGCACAGCTGAGTCAGAGGGAGAAGTGCATCCTCTGCTGCCGGGTTTCGTGACCTTTGGCGCCCGGGGACTCCGTTCAGCATTTTAGTTTTCCGTGGCTGGTTCCAATTGTCACCATTAGAAATGATGCTGAAATGAACATCCTGCGCCCCAAACTTTGGTGACTTTAATGACTTCCTTAGACTGTACTGGTCAAAGCAGGGCGATCAGATTACAGTAAACAATCAGCGAAGTCTTTGGATACTGATGCTGTTTTACGTCCAAATCATTGTTCGAAGTCACACCTTTACCAGCAGGTGTTTGCCATCAAGGAAGGTTGGTCTTCTTTACAAAAATCTTTCCTAACTTCGGATAAAGTGCTTCCCAGATAAGGTCAAGTTCAAGGAGTTCATCATCACCAAGCCCTTATTATATGAAATGTTAAAGGGACTTATCTATGAAAAAGAAGATCGAAAATAGGAACAGTAAAATGATAACAAACTCACAGTTAGTAACAACTGAACCTAAAACAAAAACAAACTAAGCAAACAACTAGAACAGGAACAGAATCACAGAAATGGAGATCACATGGAGGGTTATCATCAGGGGAGTGGGTGGGAAGAGAGGGGGAAAAGGTACAGGGAACAAGAAGCATAAATGGTAGGTAGAAGATAGACAGGGGGAGGTTAAGAATAGTATAGGAAGTGTAGAAGCCAAAGAACTCATATATATGACCCATGGACATGAACTAAAGAGGGGGAGTGTGGGTGGGAAGGGGTGTGCAGGGCAGAGGGGAATAAAGGGGGGGGGAAATGGGACAACTGTAATAGCATCATCAACAAAATATATTTTTTAAAAAGAAAAAAATCTTTCCTGACTCCCTAGGCAGAAGGAAGAGAAAGAGCAGAAATGAAGAAAGCATTATCTCCTTCTGCTCCGGGAGGAAGCCCTTCCTTCTCATTGGCGTTTTCTTTATTCATCTTTAATAAAAGATTTATATCTCAGGTTTCACTATTTTTCTGATCACAGAATTTTTAATAACCGAAACTTTTCCTATCTAGTGCACTTTTTAAAAATCTACATACCTTAAACACACGAGGAGGAAAAGCCTATTTAATTACTATTGCCTGTGTTAAGTAGGATTAAGAAGAATCCCAAGACTCCAGAACCTAGCGACTGGCTTTCGGAAGGGCCAGCAGTTGAGATCAGAGAAACTCGGCTGGAAGCTGCACGTCCTCGTGGACAGGGCGGCAGTGTGCAGAGTCCATTTGGTGGTAGACTTTCGGTAACCGAAGAGACAGCTGATGTGTATTGCCTGTGGACAAAATTTCATGGTGATACAGTTTGAAAAATGGCCAGGAGTATCAATTTTGTTTCTCTTTATCCAAAACGGGATATGGATTAGAAAGATTAGCACATAACTCTGTGATGATGGGTGACAGTGTTTGTGACCTCCTACAGTTTTCTTCTGGGGTGCTCTGTGGAATGATTATGGGTGTGAAG
Organism: Macrotus californicus; assembly: GCA_007922815.1. Taxonomy (NCBI): domain Eukaryota; kingdom Metazoa; phylum Chordata; class Mammalia; order Chiroptera; family Phyllostomidae; genus Macrotus; species Macrotus californicus. The sequence goes on along the minus strand of VMDR010001340.1, from coordinate 23,714 downwards.
AGGGACCTTATGCATGTGCATGCCTAAAAAGTGGTTAGGCATGAGGATTTTCACCAGAGATATATATTTAAACATTTCAAATACACTTCACGGTATTTGAAGGCGGCATCCGGGGACCTGAGGGAGGGAGGGAAGGAAGGGGTTAAAATGGTGAAAGGGAGCTGGCGCAAGCCTCTGGGCCGACTGCTCATTAGGAGATCTGGTATTTCAGGTTAGACGGGGCTCTGGGGATGGTGCTCCTTTGTTCAGGAGAAAAAGTGCCTTAGATCTGGCTGTGCTCTCAGCTCAGAAGTGACTGGTGGAAAATGGATCCCAGACCTTTCCAGCATCAGAAAGTAAGGTGGGGCTGTGCTTGGAGCAGACCGTACCCCACAAACCCCCGTGACAGCATCTCCGGATTCCTAAGGTCACAGGCATCATAGCCCAGAACACACACAGCTGAGACTGTGGGACCCAGCCCCTCGACCCCACCCCCACCCCCACCCCCACCCCCCACACACGAGGTACAAATCACAAACCCGAGGATCTATTCACAAATGTTTGGGTGTTCATCTTTCTTTTCTCAGAGATGGTGAGAGTCCTACTGAGGTTGCCATTTTCATTTTTCAGATGTTTTCTTTTTCCTACTTTTCATATTTTGGGATTCATTTATTTATTTCTCTGAAGATCAGCTTATGTGTGTAGATTCCTTCCTGTGTGTGTGTTTTATTTTTTAGTTGCTTTATTTAACCTGTGACTAATTGGTTAAATAAAAACAACATGTACTCCTAGAATCGGGGAGAACAGACACGTTGTTCCAGGCCTGATGGAGAGGAGTGAATGCCCTGTTCGTTCTCGTCATTCTGTACGCCTCCCTCCCCTTCAGGTTTATCCAAGCCGTGTTAGAAGGCGCTTACCCTGCAGGGAGCCCAGGGTACGTTTCTTGGGAACCAAATTGGTTGATTCCTTTAGGAATTTACCTACTAAGTACTGTCAGGCTAAAAAAATGAGACTTTTCCTCCCACCTTCTAGATTCTTCTGGCTGAGCTAATAATAATCAAATTAGCGGAGACAGATTAACAGGAGGAAATAAAATTTTAATACAAGCGCATGAGAACGCCAAAGACAATGAGGCAGCCCTGAGTACAAACGGCTTTGTGGAAAAAGGAGAAAAGGGAAGGAGGTTGGGATCTTAGATTTCAGAAGTGAGAATGGGTGATGTGCAGGTAACTGCGGGAGAGCTGACCCCACACTGCAGGAAAATTTTTTGCTGGGTAACTCAGAAGCGGGGAGACAGGGGGTAACCTAGGGAACAGGCCCCTGTTTGACCCCTCCCGCCCACCACACTCAGTTTGAATTAGGAGGAGCACCCTAAGATTTCCTTCCGGGTATAGGTCTTTTCCTCTGACCTCTTAGGCAGGAAAGGGGGGTGGGTCAAAGGTTCTTTCTGAGTCTTTTGTTTCTTAATAACTAGCCTAAAGATCAATATCCCGAAAGGGAGACTTAGGGTGGCCGAACTTGGGTTCACTTGTGTATCAATCATTCTGTAGCGTTGTCACCCCAGTGTACAGGCCCCTGAACTACTCCAGGCAGTACCCAGGGCCTGAAGGGAAGGAGGGGCAAGAGAAGGAGGTGGTCCGGAAGCAGAGAGAGAGCAGTGAGGCCGATAGAACCTGGAATGTAAAATAAACCACAAACGTGTGATTTCCCGGAAGTCAACACCCTCGGGTGCTAAGCTCAGCCTGCTACCCAGCTAGCACAGCTGTACAGTTTCCTATCACCTGCCGGGTCCCTGTTTTCATGCCTTGTAACGTGGGAATCATCACACCTGTGCAGCCTGATTCCCCAGGACGGTTGTGAGCACCCAAAGGAGCGGTGAATGCAAACTCACTTTGGAAGCTCTAGCATGGGGTGCCCAGCCCGCGGCCCACAGGCTGCATGTGGCCCAGGATGGCTATGAATGTGGCCCGACTCAAAATCGTAAATCTACTGAGAACCTCTTTTTTGCTCATCAGGTTTCGTTAGTGTTTGTGTATTTAATGTGTGGCCCAAGACGACTCTTCTTCAGCATGGCCCAGAGAGGCCAGAAGGTTGGACACCCCTGCCTAAAGCTCTTTCCATGAACAATATGTCATTATCATTTCAGAAACAAAATAGAAGAGGGAGTCAGGAAAGTGCATCCACGCTGGGAATTCATGTTTAGTGGCCATGGGGAAGAGTCCTCCGCAGGGGGCAAGCTGGAGGGGTATTTGGGGAAGAACAATCCAGGTGGAGGGAACAGCAGGGCTGAGCAGAGCCAGTAGGCTGGGGCAGTGGGAGGGGGGCGGGGCGAGGGAGGAAGTGAGCCCTTCAGGGGTTCATTCTGCAGGAGAAGGGGGCAGGTCCAGGCAGAGGAGGGAGGCCAACGTGACCCACGTGTGGGGAACTGAGACCTGAGAGAGGGAGGTGGGCACAGAGCCGGCGGAAGCCGGTGCTGACTCTGCGGGTGAGTACCGAGGATGCGGAGAAACGGTTAGGTTCTAGAACTGTCTTGAAGGGAGGGCCCAGAGGACGTGCTGTGGACCAGATGTGCGAGGGAGGGAGAGTGATGATTCCCAGGGTTGGGCCTGGGCAACCAGAAGAATGGGGCTGCCAGTGAGGAGACGGGGAAGCTGCTGGCAGAGGAAGTTTCGGGGCACAGATGAGGGGCTCAGTTTCCACATACTCAAGGCGACTGTTATTTATCCAGTCTGCTTTTGAATTCTAAACTAATGCATATGAGCGGGCAACTTTCTCTAGTTGATACGTGCCGTGAAGAACGCCATACATCGCCCTTTGGGAGCAGCCTCCCCCGGGCACCGCCCACTGGAGCTGGCAGAGCTCCGTTTCTCTCAGGGCAGCAGATGACTTGAACGTCGTTTCAGAACCAATAGACCCGCAGTCCAGCCCGAAGTTGGCATCATTGCCTGAGGAACTTATTTTTTAGAGAGTTTTTCAGAAAAAAAAATAATTGTACAGGGATGCTCTACTTCTACCGCCCCTGAGCAAAGGTTCAGGGACTACAGCTTATCACGGAGGTCTTGGGTCATCATTTAGAACAGCTGTTGCCCATCATTCATCAGGGAATGCGTGCTGAGGGCCTACTATGCGCTGGGAGCTTTTGTCTGTGGATACAGAGATAGGAGCGTGAGGTCTCTCTCCTGCGTGCTGGCGTGTTCCACATTCGTAGCTGTCTTTCCTCTCGGAGAAAGTTGCACACGTGTTTTCCTCGTGTTGGCCTCCCCATGTAAGTGGCACCCGGTGCGTTCTCTTTGTCACTTCTATTGTCACTGTTGAAATAGCTTTTGGCTGTCCCTTCTCCCCAGCGCAGTACCAACTCACTGAGCTCATCCTGTACGGGATTCTTGCATAAGTGAGATATTCCTAACTCTGTACTTCCCCCTCTGAGGCCCTCAGCTAGTCCCTGCTTTGCACAGCTTCTCAGTCTTCACTTCAGCATGTGGACAGGCCAAGGAAGCCACGGGGCTGGGGGGTGGGAGGGGGGAGCTGAGAAGCCCCAAGTGGATCAGATCCGACAGGATAAAAATAATCAAAATCCATCACTTATATCCATGCATAACTAGTGAAGGGACTCAAGTTTTGCTACCCTAAAGCTGTCTTTTTGGGGTACTGATTTTAAACTGTGCATTAAGAAACAAGACTCAGAAAGAACCTTTGACCCCCCCACCCCTCTTTCTGGCCCAAGAGATTCAGAAGGAAAAACCTGCTTTGGAAAGGCAAAGATAAGGTGTTCACCTTTCATCTAATTTGGATTCAGTGTGGTAGAGACAGAGGGCTTCAGGCAAGGGCCTGTTAGCCAGATACCCCGTGTCCCTTGTCTCTGAGTTGCCCAGCAAGAGTTTCCCCGCCAGGTGTGTTCGTCTTCCTCACCCACCTGTAAATTGCCCACTCTCACTTCTGAAATCCAAGAGCTCATTCCCTGCTTTTCTCCCTTGTCCGAATGTCTTATGTACCCACCATTGCCTCCCTGCCTGGAATTTTCATGCCCATGAGAAGTCCCTGTGCACATGTATTAAAATTTGACTTTCTCCTGTTAGCCTGTCTCTGTGAATTTGATCATTAGCTCAGCTAGAAGACCTTAGGAGGTGGGAGGAACATGATTATTTTTTTAGTGCCCACACTAGTTCATATACTTTTCCTCCACTGGATTATAAATTTTGCTTGCATTCTCTGCACGGATAGTATTCCTGACACAGGAACGCCCACGGCAAGTTGCTGATAACTAACATAACACAGGAAGAACCTGCTCAGAGGAAGGGGCGCCCTGGGAGGCTGCACCACAGAAGTTCATGCCGATAGAGTCAGACATGGGGGCTAGCCGCTTGTATCCAGAAAAATGGATTTATCACGGAGCTAACGTGAAGAACACATGGCCTGGTCAAAGAATTCCTTTTAATCCTAAGCATTGAACGATAATCCATAGTTCCTAAAATGCGTGCATTCTTCCAACAGCTGATTTCAGGGTTTTTGCTGGAGTTAAAGTGGTTTCCCAAGAAGACGATGGTCTCCTGACGAAGCTGTTCATGCTCCGTGGAAACCAAGAAAGGGGGTGAGTGTGAATTTGCTCTCTCTTAGGCTTCTAGAGCTCTCTCAGCCCAGTGGTGTTTGATGAGGTCTGAATTTTCATTTCCGCCGCACGGTGACTGTGTGACTGTGTGACATTGTCGTAGGACGAGGCACAGTGACCCTTGACCCCAGCTAACACTAACGCGGTCTGTACAGAATCTCAAAGTCACTGCCTGCGCAGCGTTCGAAAGGATGAAAGAAATCCACCAACATACAGTGTCTGGAGCTGCAATGACAGGGCTTTGTCACGTTGCGTGTTACAAAACGGAGCTGAAGCCGAGTGTCACTTCAGGCGGGGGCGTAGGGTGATAAGTGAGGCGGGAAAAGCGCACACGCTCAGGGACCTCCCCTGTCCGAGGACGGAAGAAGGTTTGGCAGGAGTGTTCCTGCGCAGTCAGGAGGGAATTGGTTTCCCAGCTGTTCTGCTCTATTTTCCTTATTAGTCTTTGCTCCCACGGTCAAAAAGCAAATACCGGATCTCAGCGCCTACAGTACTGGTCAAAGACTGCAGCTTCCCTCGTGGGTGACTCATAGGCCGGAGCAAACCACCTACTGTAAGGGCTGGCCATGGACCATGGCCGGCTGCAGCTGCTGCTGAACTTGACCTCCACACGTTGCTCTTGACCATTGCTATCACCATAATGGGATCCTCAGGTGGGGTTCAGACATAGGTGCTGCTGCTCATTATTCCTAAAGTGTATTTCTCAACTGCTACGAAAAGACCTTTGTTGGGGCTGGGGAAACTTTCCCCCTTAGCCCTCCAGTCTTCTGGTTGCTTGAATAATTCCAACAATGTAAGCAGATTAACAGGAGAAAATGAAAGGTTTAATATGTGTGCACAGGGAATTTCATGTAAGCTTGAAACATTGGGCACATATGACATTTTGGACAAAGGGGAAAGGAGGGGACGGGGCATTAGGTTTCCGAAGTAGGATGGGTGATTTACAGGGTGGGGGGGGAGGGGGGTGACAAAGAGTGTACCAAACCTGGCAGGGGAGGGGCTGCTAGTCAGAGATGGTGGGACAGAGAGCCACCTGGGCTAACAGACCCTGGTCTTCCTGACTAAACCCTTGCTAGGGTGGACACTTTTCAGGTGACTATGTAGGTCTTCCTCTCTGCATCTCTTTAAGAAAAAGGGGAAGTAAAAAACTGTTCCCAAGTTTGTTGGACTTTAATGGATTTCAGCTCAAACCTGCGCACCAGGGTGGCCCGTTTTAGGGTCACTTGCTCCCGATCCCCACACCTGGGAGGACAAACTTAATCTTTACTTCACATGTAGAACTTCAGGAGGCTAACACAATTGAAAATTCTGCAGCATACACTTGGGTGCATAAATGACGAGTTCCTTGAAAAATAAAGGTTTTGGTTCATTTGAGGCTTGGTTAATATTTGCTGCTATTTCGGGATAATATGGGCTGAGCTACCTGTGTGAGAACTTGTTCCTTAAGCAGGGCGCGCTCCTGCCACTTCTGCGAACCTCTGCTGCACTCAGCGGCCTGTTTTCGTGGTTCACTAGACACAGGCAAAATACAGCTCCTGCCTGAGGAAGCTTCCGCCCCAGCTGCGGGTGCAGGTTAGCCCGAGACAATCACAGGCCCACAGAGTACCAGTAGGGCTGCCACTTCAGCGAAAGTACTTATTTTTTACTCTAATGCCCGTGTCTCTCAGCCCAACATTTTATTTAGTTTTAGTTGTTTTGTTTTTTTTTTTAAATTGTTCCACTGGACTATAAACACATTGAGTCAGAGGCCACATTATTTTCCTCTTTGGGCCGCCTCTCTGTTCTAGTACATTCCTACCACACGGGACACAGCACGTTGCACGTAGCACATGCCTGTGAGCGTTTGCTGATGTGACTGAGTTGGAAAAGCTTTGTTGCAAAGGTGCCGCTCGGGCCCTGCTCCTGGACAGAGAGGAGGCACACTGCCTGCCTCTGAGTCATTTGTCCTGGGCCTTGAGGAGGAATTTGAAAACTCAGAGCAGAGTGGGGACGCATGCCAGTTGGTGGGATGACTCCAGCCGAGCAAGAGTTAGTCTGAGGAGATAAGGAGGCAGGGCGGAGGCCAGCCCAGGTGTTGTTTTTGGAGAACAGTCAGGATATTAGGCGGCTAGATGCCACAGGAGGGCCTAGCACTGGACCTGTGGTCGGGACGTGGACCAGGTCCACGGCATTTTCCTTTTCATCTCGTGCCAAGGACACTGTGGTCTTTGTAGGTCCCTCGACACGTCTGTCACGCTTGTGGTGGTGGTGGTGGTGAAGGGCAGGCGGGGTCCGCTACTCTGATTTCGTTGTCCCCCCTTTTGGAATGTGTACCTTTTATTTGTTAGTTTAGTTTGTCCTGGAGTTGGTTTGCTTTAGGGAGGGAGTTTGTGTGCATTTTGAAAAACGGTTTGAATGTTGGATTGAGAAAATCCTTCTCTTTCCTTGCGAGGAACCCAGATGCCTTGATACAGATGCTGTGCACAAACCACAGGAATTTTTTGCAGTCAGAAAGATACCCAGCTAGTGCTGGTGACAGGAAGCAGGGAAAAGTAGCAGGTCTGGGGAAATGCAGACATGTCCTCGGAAACGCAGATGTGTCCTTGGTGACTGAGCGGGTGGGACGTCTGGGAAGAGACTGGCAGACATGAGGGCTATGGGCTTCTTACCTGGGAGCCATGTGGCCCAGGTGACTGTGGTCCCAGGCTCCACACCCACCAGAAATGACAACACAAGCAATATTTTCTGTGAGTTTCCGCATGGCACGCTGGGTGGAGTGTGTCCACAGCTTCGGTCAGAGACTAAGTGGCATCCATAGGTACAGGAATCAGTGAGGCAGACCAGGAAGGAAAGAGGAAGAAGGTCAGAACCCCGAGGGGAGACCAGCATCTCAGAGGAAGCGAGAGGAGCTGTTTGTCAGTGGAAGAAACGTCCAAACCTGTAAGAATTCTTATCAGTTTATTTGAGCCCAACTGAGGACGGTTGCTGGGAAGCAAGACCTCATCGGATTGAGGAAATGCTCCAGAGCGGCAGTTTGCACCTTATTTTGTACATTGCAATCAAAGGAGAAGAGGAGGGGGTTACGTGAAATTCATCGGTAATCAATTAGGGAGCTGGGAGAAAGTTAAGCGGGAGCGGGGGACCTCTGGGATTGGGTAAAAAGTAGAATGAATAGACACATACTTCTTTTACATTGGTGGGTACAGGACAGTTGGCAGCCGACAATTAACGGATGACAGTAACAATGAGGAGCTTTGTGGCCTCACTCTGGTGCCGTGCCTGTGCTTTGAGGGGTCTGGGAAAGGACATTTGGCATCCCAAAGCTATGTTATCCTAGAAGCAAAAAGACAACAGTCTCCATGAAGGTAAAGACTGACTGTTGTCGGGGAAGATTCTAGCCTGGGACAGGACTGCCTGCCATGACCTGCTTTTATCCAGATGGTTTTCCATTTCAGACCCTCCTGTGTGGTTCCTTCCGGTCTCTGAGTTTGTATGGAGATTGTGCGGGCCTCCTGGCTCTTGTCAGGTTTGCATGCGGCCCCTTTTGTCCTCACATGGAAAGAGGCCAAAGAGACAAGGGGGGCCGAGACCTGTCCCAGAGTCAGGAGAACACGCTGGGCAATGGGGAGCCAGCTGGGCTGGGCGGTGCCTTGAAGTTGGGGTGGACTAAAGGACGCTGTGGACTGACCGTCAGGAAGCCATGGTGACCTCCAGGAGAGCAGAGTCCCCGGAAGGCACGTTGGGATAGCTGACAACTGGGGACCAGGGAGCAGGAACAGGGAGGCTGGCTTTGTCTTCCTGGAATGTGGGCAGTTGACGAGAGCACCTGCTAACTCAGCTCCCAAGGAAGGCGGGGACTCGCGCATCCTCTGCAGCGTACATGGGGCCTGGTGTGGTCGCCCTGCGCTGTTGGATCGGAGGATCTGGGGGGAGGGTAGGCACCCGTCAGGTAATGACACATCATGAACGCTCCATCACAGACTGGGGCGGTGCCTGGGGTGGCGTGGGGACGTGGTTTCCAGCACTGCCAGGTTATCTCACCTGGGGTCCAGAAAGGGTCCCTGCCGATGTGACATGGGGGCTCAGACCTGAAGGATGCCTAGGAGGGACATGGTTGGGGCTGGGAGCAGACTGCAGAGTATTGCAGGCAGCGGAGAAAGCAGGTGCAAAGCCTAGTGAGTGCGGAGAGAGCAGAGTCCCTGCTGCGTCTTCTAATAAGTGATGACAAAGGTGTGAGTCTAAGAATAATGAGGAAATAAAGCAGAAGAACGCAGGTGAGGAACAGTGATGGCTTCCACCATCCGGCAAGGAAGAAGAGAGCCGGTGGATGTAAGCATGATGTAGGCACCGACGTCAGCGCCAGCCCAGCTGAGGGGAGAGAGCCCAGGATGCAGGGCGGGCCTGCAAAAGGTCAGGTGTTTTCTTCAGGTGCTGAATACTCGAGCTTCTTTGCAGGCCAAGGAAAAGAGCAATGGAGAGAGAGAGCTCAGAGAATTAAGAACCCAGCAGGGCCTGCATGGGAACTAGAGAGAAGAAAGGACCGGTGATTACAGAGGTACATTGGCCAAAAGAAAGGAGGCAGGTTGAAGCTTGCAGCCTTGATCCCCAAGGGGGGACTCGGATGGGTTTTGGGGTGAGACTGTGGCCCTTCTAATAACAGGGCAGCACCAGGCTCCGGAGGAAGAGCAGCAAGAAGCTGAGATGGCGCACGGCAGGGACACAGTGGCCACTTGTGTGAAGGCACAAACATTGCGTGGGTCTCACCATACTTTGCAAAGTCCCTATCTCAGTTTTATAATTGGAAATGGAGTCAGGGAGTTTTAAATGTCTGAAGGTCAAAGCAGATATCTTGAATTCTACTAAGACATCTTCTTTCACCCTGCCTGGGTAGCTCGGTTGGTGGGAGTATCATCCCACTATGTCAAGGTTATGGGTTCAATCCCCAGTCACGTCAATGCAGGAATCAGCCAGTGAATGTGTGGATGGGTGGAGTGGCAGATCGATGTTTCTCTCCCTCCCTTTCTCTCTCCTTCCCCTCTCTAAAAAAATCAATGTAAAAATCTTTTTCCTGGATTCATGGGGTGGTTTGCTGCAGTGCTGGCTGGGTGCTCATGCAAAGCGAGGGAGAGACCCATGCGCCCAAGACTTGCTGTCTTCCTTAGAACTGGATCGCTGCTCTGTAAAACGCTGGCTTGCGTCCTGTGCTAACAATTGAGTCCGGCCGTAGGAATCCGGTGCCACCAGCCAGTCTTTGAGAGTAGGCACTTGTTTCCCAGTTGAACGCAAAAGACCCAGAGAAAAGCTCAGTGTCAAGTCTGTCCAGTCAAATGTGTTTATTTAACGTCCTAATTCAGAAAAAAACTGCTGGCCTTTTGAAAACTTATCTAAAGGGATTAATGCTCGTCTCTCCCTCTTTGAAAAATGTAGTTATGAAATACCGTTTGATGGGGCGTGCTCTGAAGCTTTGGCTCTTTCCAACACATCAGATGCTCATTGCGGAACCTCTGAGCGAATCGATATATTTGTGGCACGTCGTATTCTTTTTCAGGCACAAGCGCCGTTTGCCACAAAATGACCTTGCTCTGTAAGATGCCTATTCTTTGAGGATCGGAGAGAAGCCTGTTGTGAGGGCACCATGCTGAGTTAGAAATGGATAGAGGGGTGCTTGCAGAGGACTTGGCCCTGCCAGGCAGTTTTGAATTCTGAAATAAATGCAGCTGGAATAATTTGCGATCCACCTCTTGCTTGGCAAATCTTCAGTGTGTACAAAATAAAGAGAGAAAGAAAGAGCACGTGCGAGAGAGGGAGAGAGAGAGGAAAGAAGGAAGGAAGGAAAAGAAAAGAAAGAAAGGAAGAAAGGGGGGGGAAGAAAGGAAGAAAACAAAAGAAGAGGAAAAAACTGTTGGAGAGGCTCACGTCAGTCATCATGATAGGTCTTAGAACTGCCACTCACCAGTGGGTCAGCTCTGTCCCGTCGAGGTCAGCATCTGGGAGGAAAAGATCATTATCGCGTTAATACACCTAATTGCTGAGCACAAGGCCAGGCACATTGAAGTGTTTAATGAACATTGGCTATTATTGTTTTTTAAAAAAATCATTGTTATTTAGAATCGTTAACTTCCTAGGATTCAGCTTGCCCCTGAAAGGCTCGTGACTACGGACAAAATTGCCTTCTGTTCGCACATGGTCTGCCAGGGCTAGACTGAAATATCCAAATCTTATACTAGACACATCCAAGGGGGACCGCTCGTCACGGGGAAATGCTTTTAGTACATCTCCAGCTTTGAAACCGGCCTATGTGTCACGCGGTTTTCTGGCTCTCACAATGCACGTGCAGAACCAGGTAAGTTTAGCGGCCCACGCAGTCTTCACCTTCTGGGTCTGACTCCTTTCCGAGTCCCCAGGAGGGACCAGCTCTTGGACTTTTGCCTCCGTGTCTCTCCTCCCAGGGCTGAGTCGGACCTTTGGCGTTTCCTGTTCTATGCTGAGACCCAGAGGCTGTCTGAACTATCTCATAGGACACTTCCTGATCTGCAAATCTTTAGAGTGTGAAGATCATGTTTTCCCCTGACCATGCCCTGGTCCTCAGTCTCCCAGGGACATGTGTGCATTTCATTGCAATCCCACCGTTTCCCACGTTCAGTGACACATATGTGGGTTACAGTGTGTACAGTCATACAGAACACCAAAGGTTACCAGTACTGCCTTATTGCTTGTTACATCATTTTACTGTGGGGCTGATTCACTAAATCAGTTTATTTAGCAATTAAATAATATTAAATAAGGCAGCTGTACCAAGTCACACCGCCTCCTCCCTCTTCTAATCAGTAGCTTGATAAGGTCGGTCTCACCCACAGGGACAGGCCTTGGAGACAGCGTGAGCTTCTTACAACAGCCAGTCTCTACCAAGAGACGGCGAAGCACCAAGGGGGCTCAGTGTGCCTGAGAACGTAGGCCGTCCTCTTCTGTTGCTAACTCCACGTTCACGGGCAAGGTTTGTTTGTTTGTTCCAACATTCGGAAATTGGTTTCTTTGTTGTCGTTGTTTTTATTTTTTTAATTTTGTTTTTATTGTGTTGTTTTCTCATTACCATTTAGCCCCCCTCTGCTCCCCTCCCCCCAGCAATCACCACACTGAGTCCATGTCTGTGAGTCCCTTTTCCTTTTTGCTCAATCCCTCCGCCACTCCCCCTCCCCCACCACCGTCATCTGCTTTCCATCTATGAGTCTGTCTCTGTTTTGCTTGTTAGTTCAGCTTGTTCGTGTTTAAGGTTTCGAGTCATCTTCCTTTGCTCTTGTTTACTTGATCCTTTGTTGTTCAGATTGTTCTAGAACGTGGCTCTCCCTTCCTGTGTCACCGGGATCAGCAAAAGTTGTTTTATACCGCTTAATTCGTGTCAGATTGCTGATGACACCGGCTCTTCGTGTTCAGTTGGGAATAAGTTACCACCAGAATGAAAGTTCACTTCAGTGTATTAGTGGGATGTTCCCAGCATTTTATTTTAAAGGTTTCAGTTATACCGAAAAGTTGAAAAAGTCGTATAGGACACGGCTATCACCTGGAATCTACAACGAGCATCTTAATATACACGTTTGTGCCATAGCATTCTATCCATCCATCAGCCCATCTTATTTTTTTTTTAACTTTTAATTTTGAAATAACTTTAGACTGACAGAAAGTTACAAAAATAATGCAGAGCATTCCCAAATACCTTCGCCTGCTTCCCCTAACGTTAGCATCTCGTAAAACCTTCGGCACACTGAGACAATGAGCAAAATCAGGAAATCAACATTTATCTCGGCACCACCGCTGACAATGTACAGGTCTCGGGTGAACTTCACCCGTCTTCCCACTACAGTCCTCCTTCTGTGCGGGGTCCAATCCAGGATCCCACCCTGCATTCAGCTGCTGTGTCCTCTTAGTCTCCTCCAAGCTACGGAAGGCCCTTCCTTTTTGTCTTCTGTAACCTTGACCCCTTTGAAGCGTGCTGGCCATTTCTTTTGTTGAATGTCCTTCGGTGTGGGTTTGTCTCAAGTTTTCTCATGATTAGGTTGAGACTGTGCCTCCTCATTGCATTGTGTGGGATCGCTACTGATGCTGTCTTTTATCAGTGGCCATCGGGGGGCCGGCCGGGGAGCTCTACTGCAAATTTACTTTTTTTTACTTTGCGAGGAGACACTTTGAGACCAGGCAAATATCCTGCTTCTCCTTAAACTTTCACCTGGTAGTTTTGCCTAATTTTTAATAGCACTTTTAGTATCGGAGGGTTTTGTTTGCAGTGGTTAATTGTAATTCTCTAATGGTGCTTTCCTGCACCCCTCATTCTTTGTGCATTTATTAGCTGGGATTCAGGTGCAAGGAACAGGGGTCCCCTTTCCCCTTTTATTCATTTATGCAATTGTCTACTCATATCAGGATGGAGCCAGGGATACTTATTTTGCCCTTTCGGTTACAATCCAGTGTTACTGTTATTTGCCTTGTTGCTCAAGTCATCTGGGTTGGCCCATTGGAAGCTTTCCTCAGATCGGCTCAGGTCCTTTGGACATGCCCCTTCGCCAAGCCCCTTCATCTTTTGGGCACTTTCTTACTTTCTGACACCACAGACGGTTGTGAGTTCATTTTGCATTTTCTCTGTTTTGTTCTCTAAGGAGCCCTGTTTTTGTTTTGTGAATGGTGTTTAGACACCAAGATCTGGGCACTAGGTGTGCTCACTGCAACATGGGGTGTCATTGCCTTTAGACCTTCTTAACAGAGGAAGCTGGGAAATACATGTATGTGCACATCCTCGCACACACCCGTGCTTCCGCATTTGTCCGTATGTGTGTGAGCACCTGTGTGCATATGTGCATTCATACCTACATGAAATCAGTAGTGCCTGCAGTCCAATTCAGCAGCACAGGTCCCTTCTGGATGACGTCCTTCATTAGCGATCTCTGTCTTCAGCGGCACAAACGTGGCTCTCAGCAGCCACAGCGCATTTACTTATCTGCTCAGTCCTAGTACGCACATGCAGTACTTTCAGAATTGCTAATCTCGGCCTGACTGGTGTGGCTCAGTGGGTTGGGCATCATCCAGCAAACTGAAAGGCCGCCGGTTCGATTCCCGGTCACGGCACATGCCTGGGTTGCGGGCCAGGTCCCTGGTTAGGGGGGGGCGCACGACCAGCTGATGTTTCTCGTATCCATGTTTGTCCCTCCCTCACTTTCTTCCTCTTTTCCCCTCTCTCTAAAAATAGATAAAATCTTTAAGAAAATTGCTAATCCGTACCCCTGTAAGAAACAAATTTGTTGGCTAGAGTACAATGGCTGTTTAACGGTTTGTTTTAAGCACTGCGGTGCAGACGGCCGAAATGCTGTTCCCCGAAGCTCCTTACCCAGCTCTCCTCTGCCCCGGTGCCATTGTCGCTCATTTCTAATATGATGGCGGTCCTTTGTTCCTGTCTGTATTTCGTGTGAGGCATCCTCCACACCCGCTTGATTTTAAATATCTATATTTACTTTCTTTTGGTGGTGGGGGCGGTATGTGAGCCTGCCGTGATTCTAAAGTCAGAGCCGGGAAGAAACGTGTTCAGAGGTGTGCTGCCCGTCGCTGCTCACGCTGCCACCACCATGTCTTCTTCGACGCCCTGCCCGTGACTGAGCTCACTGGTTTCTGGCTCCTGTTTCTTTTCCACGACTTGGCGGGTCCGTGAACTTTTCCACGTGTCCCTGTCTTTCTCACGTGGACCCGTCTTATTTTTGAAGCATTCCGCAGTCCGTTGCCGCCGTCAGAAAGCACACTGCTCCTACACACCTCAGCCGGCCTGTTATTAACTGGAGTTCAATCTTTGTCTATTTTTTTGTTTATTTCTTCCAAGGTAAAGTTGATGTGCCATAAAGGGCACGACTTGTTCCGTGGGGTAGGTGTTGACAAGTGCATACACTTGTGCGATTCGAACCCCTAACAAAAAGCAGAGCATTTGTAACCACGTTACATTCCCTCGCGCTCCTTTAAACGACCTCCTGCTCCAGCCTCCGAGGCGACCCAGGTTCTAGTTTTTCTCCAGCATCAGTTGGTTTGGGCTTCTCTGAAACCTCACACACATGGATCATGCAGGGTGGGTAAAGCCTCCTGCACTCAGCCTGATTAGTGTTTTTGAACTACATCCATCTTGGGGCGTGAATCGCTCCTTCTATTGCACGAACAATGCAGTTCATTTTTGAAACACAGGGACGAAAAGTGAAGACTTTCGGTTTATGACAGTTAGCCTTTGTTTCGTCGTTTGCGCCTGGTGTTACCGTGGCCCCGCTACACGCCCGCGAAGTGATTTCAAATAATTCCGCTTTCCACATGTGGCCTCGTGCATCTGGGCACAGCGCTCTTTCCCACCAGCTTGGGGTTCAGACAGAACTAGACTCTCTCTGTATGGACAGATAAATGTTCTTTAAAATATTTAATGTTGAGAAATCCACCCCACAAAAACCTTAATTCAGCAATTCTGGTTTTTTTCCATTGCTTTTAGAGAGAGCTGGGGTGGGGGGAGAGAAACATCTATGTGAGAGAGAAACATTGATCATTTGCTTCTTGTATATGCCCCGACCAGCATCAAACCCACAACCTGGGTATGTGCCCTGACTAGGGGTTGAACCTGCGACCTTTGGGTCCACAGGATGATGCTCCAACCAACTGAATCACACTGGCCAGGGCAGTAGTTATTTCTTGAACATGATTATACTCAAGCTACTGCATCAGGCATTTGGGAATCTAGGCAGGAAGAAGACAGAGTCCTGGTCAGAGGATGTTTCTGTGCATCCAAGATCCATTAGGACGTCACCAGAGAGAGAATGTTCTGAGAAGAATCTCAGTCATCATCTCTCTCTCTCTCTTTTTCCCCCAGCGAATCTTGTGAGAAATACGGTAATTTTCAAGATCAGTGGTTCTGATAGCAAAACCGTGCACCGGGTAAACAGCGTGGTTTCCGCAGCTGCCTGGGTGTGGGACTGTGGGGAGGGCCGGGCAGGGAAAAAGTCAGGACAGGATGGGAGGTGACATGGGCCAGAGCTCTTCTGCCAGGTGGATGGCAGTGTCAGGAAGCGTTTCCGGGCAGCTCGGTGCCAGCTCTCCCATCTGGAGGTGGCTGCTGTGTGCCAGTGGGGCAGAGGTGGGTGCTGGATGGGCCACCCTGCCCTTCAGAGCTGCCTGCCGCCCACACCCTGATTTCATGGGGATGGAGTGGGGGCTCACGCTCAGTGTCTGAATAAGGAAACACGCCCCTTCGCCTCGTGTCCGTGCACAAAGCCAGGCAGAGCGTGGCTGAATAGCTTGTCCAGGGTGGCGCCGAGGCGGGCACTTGATGAATGCTATGTCTAGTTGAATCGGTGTGTGTCTTTAAATCTCTCTCGCGCTCTCTTAAAAGTCTTATTGAGTAAATTGTAAGAAACTCTTTGATATACTACAGTAACTTCTAAACTTGAAAATGATAAATGACTTTAAAAAAAAAAAACAACAACCAAAAAGTAGGAACTGGAATGGAAATGAGTTTCTTCCAAAACACTTTCAAGAAGCCTATTATCATGTGGAATCTCATTTTCAATGAGTCAGAGTGCAGCAAATCTCAGAATGCCCACTGAAGTGTCTGCTGTGGTTTACGAAACAGGAAAGTGACTTCAGCAGGATGGTCCCCTTTCCCTAGATCCACAGCAGGCGGGTTTCTCTGCTCTTCTGAAAACATCTTAATTCTTCCCCAAGTACCATGTTTCTTGGAATTACTCACCGGAAATTAATAGTATTCTGAGTTGTAAAGTAATTCAAACCACAAGTGGCTTTGTAATAGTGCTTAGCAGTCGTACAAGAAGCAAGCAAGCACAGTTCATTAGTCACAGTTGCACGCCGAGCCCGCCCCCTCCCCCCACACACAGAGATGTGTGTTTCTGTCCCACTCTCTTTGCTGGGCTGCTGCCCGCACTGGGTTGTGACTAAACAGGAGAAGTGACCAAACTGCGCTGGGTCGTGTCAAATGCTGGGGGGCATATTAGGCCAGAATAGGATCTTGAACATCCTGGGGTGGAGGCAGGGGTGCGGTTAAAATGCTAGAGTCGGGGTGGAGGTTGGGGGTGGTCACTGAGGAGGTAACATCTGAGTAAAGACCTCTATAGTATGTGAGTCATGGACATCCCAAAAAGAACATTCCAGGCTGAGGGAAGAGCACGTGCTAAGGCCCTGAGGCAGGAGTGTGCCGGAGAACACACCATTGTAGCTGGAAGGTAGTGAAGGGTGGGGGGGCGGGAAATGGTTGGGGTGAGGATAAAGAGGGAACAGGGGCCACATCATGAAAGACCTCCCGGTGAGGACTGACTTTTACCCAGAGGGATGGGGAAGCCGTGGGAGGGCTTTGGGCTGAGAAGGGACATAAAATCTGAATGGTGTCTGAGCGCCCAAAGCTGAGTCTGCCTTGAGGCTCTGCTGAACCAGAGACAGCCACAGGAAGTTCTGCAGAAACGAATGGCCATTCCTGGGCTTCAGAGACGGGTCAGGTGTCCCCAGACCAAGAAAGTGAACGCACGGCGATTGTTTGGGTGTCTGAGCGGCTGGGGGTTAAATGTACGATGTTGCTCTTAGAAGATGGCGTTGTTTTTAGTGCCGAGCTGCTGGTTTCTTCTGTCTTTTTGAGCTCGCCACAGGGGAAGATAAGGAAGATGACCTTCCAAGTACAGCACTGAATCAGAAGACCTTGTTTCCAGTTCAGTCTTGATTTTGACCTTGTCATGTCCTAGGGCTTGTTACTTCACTTTTCTGAGCTTTGGTTTCCTCCGCGGAGAGCGTAATTGTTCATTACATTATGGAATTATTATGTCAATTAATGACATGCTAATAATCCAATGGTCATAAAGTACTCTGAGTGCCTTTGAAAGAGACATGACGTACCACTGTGGGGGTGACCAATTAGTGTCACTATTACAAGAAACACATGGCACTTTTGCACCCAAAAGGTTCACGGACAGGAAAAGCCGTGGGCGACCGGGAGGAGACTGGTGTGAAGTTGGAAGGGGATGAGTGGCAAGAAGATGACATTTAATTTCAGGACGTGTTCCTGTTTTCAAACAGGGATTATGCAGTGCTGCCTAGACGGGGTGGGCGTGCTAGCAGGATGTGGGGGGACGAGAGCGAGTTGGAGCAGGCCACCTCCTGGCCCCAGAAGCCGGCACTTAGCACGTTGCCTTCCTACCTTATCCACGTGTTACATCTAACTTGAACATCTTACTTTTTAAAAATTTTATCTTAGAGGGAGGGGGTGGGAGGGAGAAAGAGAGGGAGAGAAACATTGATTGGTTTCCAGCCAGGGCCTTTCATATGCGCCCTGACTGGAGACAGACCCACAACCCAGGCATGTGCCCTGACCGGGAATTGAACTGGTGAACTTTCGGTTTGCGGGATGATGCCCAACCCACTGAGCCACTCCGGCCGGGGTGAATATCTTGCATTTTTGAGTAGCATGTTCAAAAGGCTGCCAAGGTTGACCTCTAATGCAAATGCAAGGGGTAACAGTAGGCACATTGAAATATGTGACATTTGTTTTCCTATTACACTTTAATTTAGCAAACAAAACTGTGAGATCTCTCATGATCTGGCACAACTTTTGATGAATAACAAGGTGAACCCACATGGACCTTTCTTAAAGATGCAGGAGGCTTGCTATGATGTTGGCCAAGGGGAGGGTTCTCTGGGTCTCTCTCAAAGTGGGTCAAGACGCCTGTTGCTCTGATGGGGCCCCTTAGCTGCTTCAAATGAATAGTCAACAGACCTTTTTTGATAATGTGCTATGTTGGGTGCTGTGGGGCATGAAGAGCTGAGTGAGGCACCATCCGTGAGATCAGGCAGTTTGCGTTATGGGTCGTGAGGAGTCAGGAAGATGCTGCGGGGGTTGGGAAGGGGGAGAAGCCCAGCTGGGAGGGTGGGGGGGTGCGAGGTCAGGGAGCTGACCTCTGAGTGGGGGCCCGTGGTGCATGCAAGTTGAGGGGATAAAGATATCAGGTGATGGTCTGTTGAGGCTTCTCGGAGGGGATACACCCTCCAGGTGGGACTTTCATGGCACAGAGGAGACAATAGGAGGACATCTGGCCATAGAGCCAGGCCTGAAACATGATGGCGGTATAAGGAGCGGGTGGCCATCAGTTCGACTTGACAGGGGAGCTTCTGAGGAAAAGCCTGGCGAGGCAGATTTGGGCCAGACAGTCCATCTGAGAGTCAGGCCGAGGGTTTGCAGACCATGGAGGGGGGTGGGGGATCTCCGAGTTGAGCCGTGACATCTGCAAAGGGCATTCTGGGGACAAAATGGCAGTGGCGCACAGCATACACTGAAGGGTGAAGGAAAGGAAAAGGGAGGTAGAACACAGAGGTGAGGAGGGAGGGTCAGTGGGGATAATAATATAACAGGAGAGACAGACAAGGATGAGTTTTAAAGAAAAAAATTAACCCGGCCTGGGGACTATGAACTGTGGGCGGCAATCCACATATCAGGGATTATTGAAGGGAAGGAGGAGGCCAAGATTTCTCTAAAGGGTTGAATCGGCAGGAAGCTGGGCTGTGGGGACAGGGGAAAGGGAAGTTCAGAGGTGCAATCTCAGTCTGGCAAATGAGTATCGCCTGCAGCCACCGGCGTCGTGGAGCCCAGCCCCTGCCAGTGGGCACCTTGAACTCTAACTATGTATCTGAGCCGAGCGCTTCTGTGCCTCGTCCGCTCCGAGCCGTGTAATCTCTGTGAACGTGATCAGATGTCTGGGTCCTGCTGCTGACATTTATTTGTGTCAGCACGCAAGTGAACGTCTGTGCATCTTCGGTGGGGAATAAAGGTCATGTATGTACGTGCTTATTTCTAAATGAGCTGTAATTACATTCACAGCTCCAGGACTCCGTGACTCACCTCTGCCCTCATTAACTCCACCCAATGAAGCTGCCTCTTTCATTCAAACATGAAGTCACTTCATCCATTTCACTTTTTTAATCTTGGCAGAGATTCAATGTTGGTGGTTGTTTTTGTTTTTTTGTTTTTGGAAAGGAATCCAAAAGTCTGGATACCACACTCAGACTCAGAGGGGCACACATTGGCTCCCCAAACATGAGTCGGTTCCCCCCCACCCCGAGACTTGCTGGTCTCCACGTCATCCCTGGAGGTGAGGAGGGCAAAGGGTCCACAGGTCGGGAGTATGTGTGACACACTGAACTTCAACCAAAGACCAAAAGGCATCGTGGAGATTTGGGTTTCTTAATCTCAGTTCGTTCGGATGCCTGGCGAGAGGGGAGAAGGGAAACAAACATGGCCGTGACATCCTGCTTCTGGCTCTGAGCGAAGCCGCTCAGAGGAAAAGGCTATAAATCAGCGGGGCCCACGGCTCAGCCTGTGGTCAGGACAAGTGACGTTTTCCACCGGGGAATGAGCTGGAGCGGAGAAGGCAGGAAAACATCAAAGTCCCTTAAAGTCCCTGTAAACAGTTGTCTCAACAAGACTTTTTATGGTGTTTGGAAGACTGTTTTCAGAGACACAGTTCTTGATCCTTGCCTGTAACACACTTATTTATTTACACATAATAGTTTCTAAGGCAATTGGAAGGCTCTGCAGGTGAGTATTCAGAGTCCCTGATTCATGTGCACTGCAGTCTTCACAAATATAATCTTCAAAGCCAGTATCCTTGATAATGACATGGGAAGCATCTTTTTTCTCTGCATCACTGTGAATTTTAAAATACTTTAACCATGAAATACTACAAACATAAAAGAATGAGCCCCCGATAGCTCTAAGATTCACAGGGGCTAAACACCCACGCGACGCCCACATCAGGCTTTTATAACCTCAACCGACTCAATGACCATCTTGCGAGGCCGTCTGATTGCTCCCCTTTTACAGAGGAGGAAACTGAGGCTCAGAGAGGCCGAACAGCTTCCCCAACCTCATTGGCAGAGTAGCGATTGTAACCCGGGTCTCCCGGTTGCACCTTCTGTGTCCTTCTGCTCTACCAGAGTAGTCCCATGAAAAAACATACCTAAAACAGACTCATCTGTAGGCCTATTGGGGAAAAAAAATTAACCTCTAACCTGAAGGGAAGGGGATTGGAATGCCCTTAATGAGAGGCAGTGCCCCTCCTGCCCCACCCTTCCCATTTTAGGGTGTGACGGTCAAGGAGGCTGTCCTGTGGTGATCCAGCCAGCATGTTTACAGGGTCTAGTACCTTTTTATTGTTGGTTTGTCGTTCAGTTCCCTAAGGGCTGATGGGAAACCTGCCGTTCCGTAAAGTGGGGGGGGGAAAGAGAGAGAGGTTGCCAACACTCGAATATGAATTTTATCTGCCTGCCCTGTCTCCAAGCTTTCCAGTCGGTTACTATTGTTCCTCTTCACTTGTTCTTGAACCTGTGCATAGGTCTAAGCTCGTTCTGAAGTGAGTGATTAAAACCTCGGAGTGGACATTACTCATCACTTCTTGGGCCATCCATTTGTTTCTGGTTCTGGAGCAGGAGCTATCGATTCTTCAACAGCACACCAGAGATCCTGGTCTTTAGAAAACTCCACCTCTGCTTCATGGCTCTTCTACAATGAACGACCCTGTCGATCTTCACTTTGAGTCCTTTGTCCTCAGTCGGCAGACGTGTGGTCAAGGCCACTTCCTCTCTCCTCTGGCTGGTGTTCAACAGCAAACTTTTGAGGGACCACCTTCTAAAGAAGGATTCAGAAATACCGATTCCTCCTAGAACTTTCTATATTTTTCAAATCCAAAGCCTGTATCTAATACATTTCCCAATTCATTATATCATCCAGACTCATGATTCACTCAAAGGAAACCTAGAGCCGAATTCGGCTTTGAAATGTTTCGAAGTAGTCTTTTATAGAAGCTGACTTATTTGGTGTTACTCAAAGGTTATTTCGGGTCGGTGAATAAGAGCGTGCTAATGAACGGCAGGGGCTACATGCATTGAATCCTGACAGAGAACTCAGATTTTGTGAGTTTAAGTTTTTCTTCAGTGATTCATAAGCACTTCTGCAATTTGAAAGTAGTATGTGAGTCATTCAGTTTATGAATCTGCTGTCACTTCCTTGGAAAGGGCTCCCTTTCCTTATGGCTTTTTATAGTTTAATTCTACTTCTTGAAGGGAGAGAAGGTTATCTACTCATTTCACCTTTATTACCGGAGAACTCTAAGGGACTGGCAATGTAAATTCTTTGTGATGTCATTGTTCTGGGCTTATAAATCACAGTAGAATTGATAGTTATGTTGGAAGAAGCCCTATAAAAGCACCAGCCCTCATCCTGCCCAGGTAGCTCAGTTGGTTAGAGCATCATCCCAGTACACCACGTTTGTGCGTCTGATCCCCGGTCGGGGCACAGACAGGAATCGACCAGTGAATGCATCAATAGTAAGTGGAACAAGTTGATGTTTCTCTCTCTCTCTCTCCCTCTCATAACAAATAAAAGTGCCAGCCCTCATTTTCCGAGTTCTAAATATGAATCCTCTGTGTTCGGTGATCAGTTTCTGCCTCCTAATGCAGTGAACTCTAGCCACCTGTAGGACTGTGGGTACGGGGTGGGTTGGGGTTGGGGGAAGGCCTTCACTGGGACACAGGGCAACCTGACCTGGAATTCTTTAAAACAAACCAGAATACCCTCCACTGGTCAAGGACTCAGCTGGGCAGACCTACACTGACGAGGCCTCTGAGCAGGAGAGAGAGGTCTGCCTTCAGGCCCAGGCAGACGGCCTACAGTGCTTTTGGATTCCTTTTTCTTTTTCTTTTCTTTTTTTTTTGATCAGGAAATCAGATCGACTCCCTTGCAGGGAAGTGTTCCTTTGGGTCACAGGTGGGGCACTTTTAGTGAGAGCTTCTACTTCATACTCCATATTAGGCAACAGGAACTGCCTGAGAGGCATCTCTTTTTCATTCTGTGTCATTCGACCATAAATGACTCAGTTATGATATTATTTACCAAGCTCCGCTGAGCACCGCGGAGAGGCAGCTGTCCTGCACGTGTAACGTGAATCTCAGGCTCTCAGCAGGGAAGGCGGCAGGGGCAAGGAAAGGCGCATTTTTTTTTTAAGATCGAATTAATTTAATAGCTGGCTCCCATCCCAGGGGCTTGGTGGAGTCCTCAAAATGCTTCATTTAAAAAATAATGTAGGTTTAATCTGAGTAACTTGCCTGTCACCTGGTAAAGCGTATTAAAGTTTAAGGGGGAATTTTAAAAGGTCACACTTGAAACCGTACGGGATGGGAGAAACCGAAGCAATTCAGTAGCAGCAGCAAATGTGAAAACGTTATTAAACATTAATCCAGCATTCAGAAGGTCATGAGACCTTATTATTACTTAAAAAAATAGACTTTATTTTTTATTTTAGAACGCTTTTAGGTTCGCAGCGACATGGAGCAGAGTGTACAGAGGTTTCCCTGTACTCCCTGCCCCCAACAGGCGCAGCCTCCCTATTATCAGTACCGGCACCAGAGTGGCACCGTGGTCACAGTCAGTGGACCTACATGACGCACCATCACCACCCAAAGTCCAGAGTTCACATCAGGGTCACTCCTGGCATCGCACATTCCATGGGTCTGGACAGCTGTGTAAAGACACGGAGCTACCATACGGTCTCACACAGAGAAGCCATGACATCCCCTCTGCTCCAGCTGGCCAGTGATTTTGTTTTGTTCTAGTGTCAAATTAAATAAAGATGACTTAAAAGCCAAAAGTTTGAAAATACACAAGGACCCAAGCGTTTAACTTAATGTTCATGGTAGTTCAAAATCATGAATATTGTTGCTCAGAGTACGCAATATTAAATGCCCACATGAGTATTAAGAGTTCATTAATTCAGAGCGTGTGTGTGGCGTTTACCTTTGCCAGTTAAGGAAATAGTTAAAGTGTCAGAGAAGCTTCCGGTTGAGGGGCACCACAAAGTATTCTCAATCCTTTGCCACCTGGAGGTTAGCCCAAATTAAGCAAATAAATAACAACAAAGGACAGAAAAACTTCTGGAAAGAATTTCCAAATTCTAGTAAAAGGATCACATTTCTAAATAACCTGTGAGTCTAAGAAGAAATCACAGTGAAAATCTGAAAATATTTTCAACTGAATGAAAACATAATATATCCAAATTTGTGACAGGTGGCTAAAGCAGTGCTTAGAGGAACGTTAATA